>JAULCB010210626.1:0-34630 GCA_032358575.1 Dendronotus rufus
AATAATAATAATAATAATAATAATAATAATAATAATGATAATAATAATAATAATAATAATAATAATAATAATAATAACAATGATAATAAGAATAAGAATAATAATAAAAATAATAATAATAATAATAATGATAATAAATATAATAATAATGCTGATGATGAAGAATAACTTGTATTGCGCTGTCATGTTTATAAAAAGCCTTGGGTGGAAGAGAGACTAAGAAGAAGAAGAAGAAGAAGAAAGAATGCTTCCACCATTGGTGGATAAGAGAATGTCCTACCCATCCACCCACCCACCCACTGCTACGTACCTGTGAGACTTGAGTCAGGATGTTTTCATAGTCCGCCTTGGCTGTGTCTGCCTCCAGCCTGATGACGTGGACGCCTTTCTGGCTCGTGTTGGGGATGGTCTTCTCACAACTTTCCAGCACTGTACGCAGGATGGTGTGGCCCTGGTCGAGAGCTCCTTGGATCTCCTAGCAATATCGAAAGACAACAGATTTGAGTTCATTGAAATATAGGGGTGTAAATGGCAAATAAATAAATAAATTGTCTGAAACATTTGATATCCCATTGAAAATAGCAATAAAAGTGGAATCAAAAACTAATTCCTTTTCAGTAGTCCACTTGGATATAAAAAAAAGTCTGAAATCAGACAATTGGTTGAAGATTTACAGGCCTAATTGAAAATAAATTACATCCCATCACTTGTTTCCTCCCATTTAATAGATGCTAGAAGGTTATAAAAGAATACCTTACACTGAAAGGTAGTAAAGGTAAATTGATCAAGAAAGAAAGAAAAGTTTTTTAAAAAAGCATCACTTACATCAACTTCTACCAATTTGTTGTGGACTAAGTCCCTAGAGCCTCTGTCATCATTGACAGTTTTGAGGCGTTGCTTCGTTTCTTTCAGCCAATCGTTGAAGAGATGGTGGTTTTGTTTGTACAGCTTGTGGCTGTTGTAGTAGGCCTCCAAGTTGTTCGTGATATCCTGGGGATGGGTATCATAAAGCAAGCATTGTTATCAAATGCCTTAGCAAATTCAGATGTCAGATTTAGTTTATTGTAGGCCTTTCGACCAAATCAAGTACAAGTACAAATCAAACATTATACACCTGAAAACTTAAGAGATTAAAAGTAACAATAGTAATGGTAAACAGCCATGAAGGAAAATAAGAGAAAGGAAAAAGGCGAAAAGAGAGAAAGAAAGAAAGAAAGGACACTTAAGTATCTAAGTCCAGAATTAATATTTGAAATGATGTTACAAACTTCCTATATACATTTCCAATCCAGCGACCACTTGAAATCTTAAGCAAATGATTAAGTTAAATGTTTGTTCTCATAGAGTATGCCTTAAGAAAATGCACTGTACAAAAAATAAACATTTTCTATACACAAACCCCATTGTGAAAATGGAAAAGGTTAAATGGTACATCTGTACAAGAAATATAAATTTTCAATACATAAACCCCATTGTAAAAACGGAAATGATCGAATGGTACATCTGTACAAGAAATATAAATTTTCTATACACAAACCCCATTGTGAATACGGAAATATCTGAATGGTACAGACCTTGGCCATTGCAATGGCTCCATGGTAGCGAGTGGTCATCTGTGTAATGGCGTGGGAGGTCTTGACATCGGCGTTGGTTTGAAGCAAGGCCTGAGCCTTCTCACTGACTCGGTCCAGGGAGCTTTGGTGGGAGATGGCATCCTCCAAGTAGACCTACAACACCGCAACAAACACAGGAGAACACAAAAAAACATAGAAAGTTAAAATGAATAAAGTACAGCTACAACATGACAACACAGGATAAGACAAGAAAACATTGAAAGTTTGTGTTTTGTTATCCTTGCCTCATAGCGCTTTCGCAGTGTCGGCATCCATCCAGCTCCATGCTCAATCTTAGAAGTAGATGCCCCAATAACCACCTTTGACAAAACACAGGTGTACTTAAACTTCTTAAATAATGCATCTATTTAACTATCTTCGACTAGCAACCTATCCAGAAAGTGACTGTAGTCTTTAAAAAATCCTCTGAAAATGTAATAATCATCCCTGCCTAACAAAATGAAAACGTAACAGGTTAACTTTAATTCCCTATTCTCAATACTACCACCTACTTGAAACTCTTCCCAGTGTTTCTTCTTCTCTTCAATGGTAGCCTTGGGGTCGAGTTCCATGCGTAGATGGACTTCAGTCTCCCTCAGCCAGTTACCAAACTCCTGGTAGCTGGATTCGAACTCATCCCATCGGTTGAGGCAATTCTCTAGGTCTGACTGCGCCTGCACCAGCTGGAGTCGGAACTCGTCAAAGTCTCTGTTAATGGCTTGCAGTTCCTGACGAATTTTGGTCTGACCAGAGGCTGATGTGCTAGGTAAGGTTGCTTCCCCGTCTTTTGTGGCTTGGGTCAGACGCTGTGTTCCTTCACTTAGGTTGCCCAGCAAAGACTGTTGAAAATTAAACAATGATGACCATATATTATATGCTTATTTTTTTCAACTCTCATAATTTGAACAATCAAATGAAACCAATGAAAATTGAAATTCATTAGAATTGTTACACTTTTGTCAGTTTTCATAACCCTTTATTCATAATTTTTTTAAAGAGAAGAAAAAAAATATTTTACAATTTACATCAATTCAAATTTGTCCACAGTGATACTCAAAGTATACCATAAAAGATTTGCAATCACAAAGAAGAGAAAAAAAAAGGAAACCCAGTCTACCTTTGCCCTTTCAATCTTGGTCTCAATGGCAGACTTTTCTCCGTAGGTGTCAGAGCAAGTGGTGAGTTTTTCAATGGCTGTCCGTAGCCAGGATGAGAAGCTGTGACAGCTGTCGTGGAAGTCCTGGTGGTGGGCGACGTTATCTTCACTCCTCGCCAACAAGTCCTGTAGTGTGAAATGAAATAAATTAAATCAAAATATAATTGACATTTATTTACATAGCGCCTATCAACCATCTTCATAGCGCTCTAAATGCTTTAAGACAATGTCCAAATGGTACATATAACTCATCTCTTTACACAGGTTTTAGTGCTCAAATTTTATAAAGATAGAATAGATCAATAATGTACAGCAAGAAATGAATGAATGAATGAATGGAGAAAAAAGAGAGAGAGAGAGAAGGACAGAAAGAAAGAGAGAGAAAGGAAAAAAAGAAAGAAAAAAAAGAAAGAAAGAGATGTTCAGTGTGTGTGTGTGTGTATGTGTGTGTGTGTGTGTATGTGTGTGCAGGTCTGTGTGTATGTGTATGTATGTGTATTCCCTTACCTTGGCCTGTTCTTTGACACTGTTGTATCTGGCAATGATCTGAGAGGTGTCAATGGTGGTCCTACTGGCTGGACTCTTCTCTGCCAAGTCGGCAGCCTTAGAGTTGACAGACTCCACCATCTGTTCATACGACACGATGTCTTGGTACATACCCTGCAAATAAACACACAATTTACACGGCTGTCATTATCAATACCATATTATATATCAAAGCATACTATTTTTTAAAGAGCATTACTCATGATCTGAGCTCATTGTTGTTAAAAAGATAGTACGTACTCTGACACTTTCGTTACCAACTGGCCTTAGTGACACTTAATAATATAATAATAATAATAATAATAATAATAATAATAATAATAATAATAATAATAATAATAATAATAATAATAATAGATAATAATAGATAATAATGTATGACACTTATATAGCGCACAATCATCACAAGGTAATGCTCTATGTGTGCGCTTTACATAACTAACTACATCATGATTATTAACATAACAAGAAACAATAGAACCATATAATTAATTATTAAATTATAACCGATTTTACCTTGACCCTTTGTAGTTCGGCCTTCTTCTCACTGAGGTCCGCCTTGGGCTGCGTGTCCCTCAGCCTTTTCTCCATGTCCTTGAGCCACTTGATGACCTGGTCGTTGGAGGCACTGTAGTCGCTCCATTGGAGCAGGCAAGACTCCAGCATCACCTTGGTGTCCGTCACCTACAATAGATACACACAACCATATCAACAGAATGGGCAGCTAATTCTACATACACACTACACGGCAAAAAAAAGCATGAACAAAAAGACACCAACTGTTTGTGGTAGTATTTACCTAACTATACTTTTATTGTATCTTCAAAAGAACCCCAAGTTATTAAAATGGAGTCAATAATATACTTCCATAACGCATTATAAGGCATTGGATAACAAAACAAAAACCAAACAGTGTTTTCCAAATACATGCATACTTTACTTTGCATACCTTACTTTCAACCACTGATCATATCTATAATTAATATCTATGTATATAAAATATGATTTAATAAGGAGAGTTATTACATGAAAGTAATTAATGAGACTGCACGAATGTAGGTAATAATCCCGGCCGCAGCGCTGATTTTCTGGAGACAATTTTTCTTTATTTATTTATGTCTATAATTATATTCATCTTACCTTGGAGATCATGAAATCCCAGTCAGTCTGTAGTTTTTGAAGGTCAGACCGAATGAGTTCCCTGCCTTCCACGGAGGTGTTAGCCATTGCTTTTTCTCCCCAAGTCACGGCTGTGTGGAGCAGAATTTGTCCCTCCTCCTTCACCACCACAAATTCCTAATGCAAGAGCAAATGGTAGACAGATAACTAATCACAACACTTTTCTTTTGGTGTTGGGGGTGGGGGGATGGAGGGTTTAAGATTTTTAAAAATATCAAGCTGAAAGATATTCACATAACAAAAGATTCAGTCGGATAGAGAAAAATATTCAATTTCAAATTCATCACACTAAAAAAGGGTGTGTTTGCTTGATTGTGGATATCATTCTTTCTATTAAAAACGAAGAGTATGGATTATTTCATCTTCAGATAATCTTTTGAATTTAAAAACTGTTTTATTATGAGATTATTTATTATAAAACTTGAGATCATATCACAAATCTCTTCACCCATCAAGATCAAAAAGGTTTTTGAGCAAAGTTAGATCTGAGCACTGTCTCTTGTATGGATATATTCATCGTATCTTGAGTAACTTTATTGAGTGATATTTAACAAAATAATCATGAAATCCAATATCATTCGATTTGTATTAGTGCCTCGACAAATTTGAAATAACATTATTATTTTCCTCACACTTTACTACAAAGAAAGTTAAAACAAAAATATCTTGGGTTGGTTGGTAGCCTTAGACAAAAATGAATTCAATGGGAGTAATTTGTCCATTTTTAAGAATGCCCTCTAATCACAGGTTCTCTCTTCTTAACCTCCTCATTGAATACGCGAAGAAGTACCTAGTGCATTATTCATCAACAATAGTGGTCACTGCAATCGTTAGACATCTCACTATATCACACTTTTTTAACCACACAACTTACCCTCACAAACATCTGAGAGAAAAAGTTTCAAAAATGTAATGTATAACCTTTGTTTCATTGTTATCTTTCAGTATTTTTCAATAACACAGTTATCTATTTACCTTCTTAATAAATTATAAAACACAGCAAAATAGGCCATGTATTTGACAAGAATATTGAGATAAAATACTCAAAATATAAAGATGGCTTGATGGTCTGTATTCCCTCACAGACTTTACATCATTTATCCCACAGCAGGTCCATTCATTCTAAGCCATGACTGACTAACTGGTCAATGAAAAAATAATAATAATATTTACCTCATATAGAATAGGCTCAAAGAGCTTTCAAAAGGTGATATATATATATATATATATATATATATATATAAGTGATAATGGCGAGAGCTGGTAAGTAGTAGTAGTAAAGCTACCTGTAGTTTCTCCAGCTGTGTCTGTATGGTGAATCGATCCCCAGTTGTGTCGGCACACACCGACAGCCGTTGGTTGTAGTCGGCCATCCAGCCACTGGAGCGAGTGAAAGCTTCACTGAAGGTCTCGTGGTCTTGGACGGTCAGCTCGTAACGTTTGAGAAGATCCTGGAAACACAAACAAACAAAAATCATATCAATTAAGGGTGTAGGTAAATGGAAAATAGATTTTTAAAATATGAAACATTTCACAACCCGATGAAAATAGTGATGTGCAAACAAAATTTAGTGGCTTTTTAGTCCACTTGGATGGTTTAAAAAATCTGAAATCAGAGAATGTGCATCCTTGATGTTCTTTTATTCGGATTACTTGGACAGGAAACATAAAGATGTTTTATTTCTTTTTCACCAAATTCATTGACAGAAATGATAGTGTACAAATCTTCAGTGCCCTATAGCTATTCTATTAAAAAGAGTCTAGTTTTCTTCATCTAGAGAGGGGGGAAATATCCGACATTACTGTAAAACGTGTTTATATTCGAAGAAAGAAGATGAGGCAGTATATAAGATTGCCCTACATATTTAGTAAAAGAACTTTCAAACATTTAAAAAAAATGTATTTAATTACATACTTTAAAGAAAAAGAAAGTACCCAACACTGCAAGGTACAAGGGTATCGATAAAGAAAGAAAGACACAAGAACGTTTTGATTTCTACTACATACTTTGGATAGGGTGATGAGGGAAGAATATCTGGAGTTGAGCTGGGTGAGCTGTGTGGAGACACGGCCATCCGTGGAAGACTGCATCAATATCTGGGCCTGTTCTGCCAGATGGTCAAAGGACTGCTGGTGTTTCAGGACTTCATTGTGGCAGCTCTGGCATCGAGAGAGATGGATTACATAAGATTAATATTTCATTTACATTCACGTCCCCTTCTGTGGAAGGACGAGCTTTTCCATTGTCACTCACCTCGCTTTGATTTACTCTACAGCTTCTAGCAGCCGTTTGATTCATTCTTCATTCATGACATAAGCTTAAACTATGGCTTGGATATTGTACATCACATCATTTTCATCATGCTGTCGTTTCGCAATGTTTGAACCTTTAAATTAAAATAATACGATTAAATAGATGAATAAATAAAGATACCATTTATATAGCGCTTAACCACATATTCACCATGCTCTACTAAGCATTTCACAATACTCCAATTTGTCACAATGGTAAAACAATGTATCATTCTAAGCAGAGATAGCCCTAAACAGTAATAAATGACAAAAGATTGTACCTTAAAAACTGATGTGTGTTGACAAATGTTTAAAAAATTGCTCGAACACGTTAAACTCTATCAAACCAATAATCACCTTGTGTTTGTTGTACTGGTCCACCTTTTGATCTAAAGATGCTTTGAGATCTGAGTCGGCCTTCATCTCATTCTCTGCATCTTTAATCCAGTGGCTGAGCTGTTCGTAAAACTCTTCATAGCCTGTCCACTGGCCTCCGAGATTCACTGTACACACAAAAAAACAATGATACAGTGAAAATGGATTAATCTCTCTCCAAATCTTTCTCTGTGCATGTCTCCCACTATTTCCTGTCATTCATTGATGAATAATGCAAGTTAAATATATCCTAGAGCCTAATCTACTTGGGATATGAGCGTAATAAAAGTGTAAAAAATCTATATAGCGCTTATCTATAGTCATCACCATGCTCTAAGTGCTTCACAATGCTACATTTATCCCTGGTGAAATATGTAACACATCACACGAAACAATAAGATCAACATCCCCATCAACAACCTATATACATACAACAAATTCTGCCATACTACAATGAGTACCCTATCTTACCCAACGTCATTTTGATGTCATTGAGATCCGACTCAAATCCTTCATAGTCAGACGTCAGCATAGCCAGCTCTTCGTGGATCAGTTCCTGGCCTTGTGCAGACGTTTGTGGGATGACTACGTCTCCCTTCTGTTGGGCTTCTTGAAGTCTCTTTCTGCCTGTCTCCATGATGTTTACAATATCCTAAAGAAATACAAGCGTTTAACAAATTAAAAAATCTAAAGGGGAAATCAAAGTTTAAGAAAACAGTTTTTAAGGCTTTTGCAAAATAGACTGTAAAACAAAAATCCCTTCTGCTTTATAACATAACATATGAACATTCTTCTATGCCGCTTTTCACAGGGGCCTCAAAGTGCTTTACATTGGCAAAAATAATAGGTTATTTATAACAACGGGTCATTAATAATTTCATACAGAAAATAATATTACATCTATCTTGAATAGAAAACTTTAAGAAGCGAATAAAAGAAACTCTGACCAACCTCGACTTTGTGTTGCTGGGCTTCAATGGCGTGTCTGTCCCCCCTCACATCACTGCACATGCCGAGTTTGTCCATGGTAGAGCCCAGCCAATCAGAGGCTTCCATGTAGTTGTCACGGTAGATCTGGTGGTCGCGTAAGTTCTTCTCACTGTTTTCATTTAGAGTCTGTAAGATAAAATCGCATTGACTCATCAATCATCACATCTTACTGAATAATTCTAACAACTGACAGTTTTGATTTAATATCAATACTGATTAATACAAATAATAATTACAATACACCTCATATCACTTTTGAATAATTAAACCGAATTACAACAATTTCAAATCAAAACAGCAGCAAAAAAAATTATAAAAGATCTTTAGATACCTACAGAAACTTTCAGTATATTTCATTGAATATTTCGGCCCATAAAAGTTATTGGAAAAAATGCATTGATAAAATACAATGAAGTTGACAAAGAATAAAAGATCATTATATGATTGATAAAGATCAATAAAATTGGGACCTGCTAAGATTCTGTTTCAAATATATTTTGGAGGTGGGTGGACTACATGCAATTGCAATGTCCAATTTGGTATTCTGTATTCTAAATATTGCATTCTCTTAAGTATCTCACAAACAAGTGATGCTTATGGAGATTGATTTTATTAAGATTCAGTGCGATGAATAATGCTGCCTCTCAGAGCAACTACACATTGGACACTAAACCAGATATTGGTATGAATTTTAACATAGGAATTTTTGCCCAGCCTTGGCTTAGTAGCCTGCCTACCTTTGCCTTCTTGACCAGGTTATCGTAGCGGCTGACGACATTGGCGATCTGCTGGCCTAGGTTGCCGTCACGACTCGTTTTCTTTAGCAGAATGGCCTTCTCATTGAGGCTGTCTATAGTACTTTGTTGACTGGAGATGTTCAGCTGTAAAACCTGCAGCAAGCCAGAGGAAGTACAATAATTGAATTAATAATTTTGAAGAATGAACCTTTAATAGATTTTATACGTAAACAATTTTGAGGAATTAAAGATTCTATAAATGTAAACAATTTTGAGGAACGAACCTCTAATAGATTTTATATGTAAACAATTTTGAGGAATGAATCTTTAACAGATTGTAACAAACAAACATGATGGAGATAAAACCAGAAGAATAAATATAATAAACTACTTCCCATATCATTGCAAAAATTAACGAAACGATGATGATGATGATGATAGGACAATTTAACACATACAGTACCCAGGTATTTCTAAGTCATGACAAAAAAGTGACCAGGGATAAGCTGAAATATTCTGCTAACCCACCTTGACTCTCTCCAGTTGAAGTTTCTTCTCCTGCAGGGTGTTCTGTAGCTGAGACTCTGAATCCACCTGGTTCTCCAGCTCCTTGAGCCATCGCTGCAGCTGTTCCACGCTGTCGTCGTACACAGTCCATTGTGCCAGGGTGCTGTCTAGCTGGGTCTTGGCATCGTTCAGACTGGCTGACACAGCGTCGTATTCTTGTTGAAGATTCTGCATGTCCCGTCGGATATTGTCTCGCCCACTCACAGATGTGTTTGGCAATACAATCTGAAGGTTGTCGAGGGCTATCTGTAGCATATGCAACCCTTCCTCTTTATCATTCAGAAGTTCCTGTTATTTGCAAAGATAACAAAAATAAAGGCTTCGATTAAATTATGATTGCTATATGATTGCTAGCTTCCTTCAAGTTGAGGTACATTAACTAAGTCTGATTGATTAATAATGGTAGAAATTTCTTTGTAAGGTGTTAAAGATATCTTATGTTCATATTTAATCTTATTCTTCTATTCATGTTTTAAAATTGTTCATCAAGGTGGTGTTTGGCTTGTGTGTGTGTGTGTGTGTGTATGTTTATGTGTGTATGTGTGTGTGTCATACTGGATAAATAATGATGTCTGTTAGCCTATTCTATTGCTAAACTCTACTCTATCTTTCAACAGCTTCCCTACCTGTACTGCGGTGAGTCTTTCCTGCACGGAGGCTTTGTTCCCACTGATGTCCACCATGTGAGCCACTTTGCCTTTCATCTGGCCCACCCAGGCTCTGCACTGGTCAAGGGAGTGCTCGTAAGCTTGGTGGTCCAAAACGTACTGATCCCAACGCCGGCACAGCTCCTAAAGGTTGGACAAAAAACGTGTGTTACATGTTACATACATTTCACGTTATAAAATATTACAAAATAAATGCCATTTTTTCTAAAGGCATAAACGTATTCACAAATACACACACATTCATGATATTACAAAATGAATGTCTTTTTACAGGCATGAACACATGCACGCCAATACACGCACACATAGAGTATACATCACACACACACACAAATTTCAATGACAGACATCTTGATATTCACACATATACACACACACACACAGTGTAGATCACATACACACATAAATTACACTGACAGATACCTTGATATTCATAGAAGACGTCTGATGCTTGGTTGCCAACTGAGAAGCCTGACTGACAACCCTGGAGTCAGCCGAGACTCGAACCAAGTCTTGAGCCGCATCGCTGAGAGAGTCTAAGTCATCCTGGTGGCTGGCCACTTCTGTCTGTAAAGCCTGTAAGAGAAGGAGGGAATTTAAAAAATGAATGGGTTTTAAGTTTATTTGTTTTGGTGGCTTTTAGTTTTAGTGAAGAGAGCACATCAGCAAATTTAATTCTCTCTAAGTACAGCGATTGCCTGCTAGAATGATTCTTAACAGTCTTTCTTAAGAACTCAATGTCCGAGACCCTGCCAAAATTTAAACCCATGAACTTTTATAATCACCTGGCAGACAGCTTACCATGAATTTTTGAAATTCTAGGGAAAACAATGAACTGTTAGGTTAAGTTATCAAAACAAGAGATTCTAAATAACACCTTTATTACACAAAAGATCTATTTATAGAGACCTAAAAATCAAGAAAATTGTCTTCTTCCTCCAGTAAATCTCGAAATACAAAAGATTCCTAGCAAATATCTAGTCAAGTGCGCAGTGGGTAGTTGCACTGAGAGGCAGCATTATTCATTACACTGAACTTAGATGATATCCACAGAAATAAATACCCACTGCCCACCACCCTCGGACAGCAATGCTCCGAATTGAGTCTACTCCAAGAATTGATAAAGATAGAGGTACAGATAGATGTTTACCTTGAGTTTATCCAGTTGGACTTGTTTCTCTTCCAGTGTAGCCTTGTGATCCACATCTCTGAGACGCACTTCAATGTCCTTCAGCCACGCCGCACACCTCTCATGCCAAGTTTCAAAACTATTCCACTGGTCCATACACGACTCTAGGTCACTCTTGGTCTGAGGACATAGATAAACAGATTGAGTTAGAGATAGAAGGGGTGGGGGGGAGAGAGAGAGAAAGAGAGACAGAGAGAGAGAGAAGAGAGGGGGTGAGGTAAAAACTATAAAAATAACAATTTAATCTAATTTATTTTGAACACTGGATAATCATACTGATGATAAGTAGGCCCTATAGCCTATAGCATAAGAGAACTTAGGTCGCTGCAATGGTATTGAAATTATTTTTTTCGTGCAAAGTACAAACAAACTATAATGCACCCTTGGACCCTTACATTATTCTAAAACTTTTGAGTAATTCACATTACGAAGGGCCGGCAGCATTGTCATTGACATTGAAATTTGTTAAGTTGTTACCTTTGCCAAAGCCATAATGAAAGCTTCCCAATCTGCTTTCAAGGCCTCTGTGTCTCTAGAGATGATGTCCTTGCCCTGAGGGGCTGTATTAGGCAACACCTTCTGGGAAATCTCCATCACGTTCTTCACTTTGGGCTCTCCTTCCGATTTGGTCGCCAGAATGTCCTGAAAGAAAGTTAAGACGAAAAGGGTTTGATTAGATAAAATTATAAAGATGTTATATATTTTATTACCTTTCTTCTTTTTTTAAAACTCATATGATGACAAAACATTAAAACTTAAAATATATGATAAAACAAAGAGAGATTTTGAATGAATGAATAATTATGAAAACTGGATATCTTTATTCAATAACCAAAACTGCCTGTTTCTCTATCTCTCTTCCATAATAGCTTACATTGCTCCTTCTAAATCAAAATAATGTGAATTAAAATCAATTGTTTTCCATCTCTCTATATTACTACTATGAAAGGAAAAAAGACAGCGTCCCACTTTCATGTCCGTCTTTTTGTTTTAAAAAAAGTGAACAAACGATAAAATATATTATCTTATTGTAAAAAATAATAATTTTCACAAAGAAAAAAAATTCTAGATATGGATGTGCACATTTCAAACAAACAGTGGTGCTCTGCTAAAGAAGTAAATCACTCAAGACAAAGGATCATTATTCTAGAATATATATATCAAATATCTCTATTATGAAAAGAATATAACAAAATTAATAAAATATCTACTTTTCTTCAATAAAATGCAAACAAACATTTGTTTTAAAATCTAATT
This sequence comes from Dendronotus rufus, assembly GCA_032358575.1. Taxonomy (NCBI): domain Eukaryota; kingdom Metazoa; phylum Mollusca; class Gastropoda; order Nudibranchia; family Dendronotidae; genus Dendronotus; species Dendronotus rufus. The sequence continues at coordinate 12,570 of JAULCB010210626.1, forward strand.
CACCTTTTTAGATTTTCAATTGATAATATCAAATGTATAAACGATGAAGTAAAATTAAAACCTTTAGGCTAACAAAAATATGACGTTTGGATTTGAAGTAATAAGAAAGAAAAATTGCAGAATATCTCAAGGAGTTCAAAAAGTTTTCAATTAATTCACAAGATTTAAAGCTTTACAGAAAATTCAGCAGAGAGAAGAGTAAAGAAAATTTATCATCTTTAGAAATAAGCATTGAATGGAAAATGGAACAGCAGGAATCAAAGACAATGCTAAATGCTATGCTACTTCCCAGATTTGTTCAAGCTGCGACAATACACCAGAGGTGGTATGCGGCTAACAAGAAGAAGAAGAAGAAGAAACAAGATTGGGGGAGCAGGCACTGGAATATTAAGAAATATTCAAGAAAGGTAAAAAGTTTCCATTAGATGGAAATATAAATGATCAGTGCCGAAAGAGGAAGCCTAGTAGGGAAGAAAATAACTTGGGAAAGCCTAGTTCAACTGTATAAGGCAACGATTCCACAGTTACAAATTCATATGCTTAAACTATCACAACAAATAGTCAGTCCTCAGAGCAAATTATACCCTGGTATTGCTGCTACTTTATGCCCTCTTCGCGGCCGGCTCCCCTAGTGAAAAGGTCATCCCATCCGTCCACCTATTTGAATGCCCCCTGCTAACTAACTAAAAGAGCTTGAAACGCACTATCTACTCCCTCCCAACCCAAACAACAGTAAACAACACCCCGCAGCAATGTACAGTAGCAGCCAAGAACAGCTTGGAAAGACCTGCAAGTATAGCACCATGGCATCAGGCCGAAAGTAGCCACTGGATCGGATAAGTAAGTAAGTAAGCAAACTATCAAATCCTTGGAAGAAGAAGAAGAAAAGAAAGACTACCTATTCAAAATACAAAGCTGATTAAGAATAGACTAGAGTTAACTTTCACTCTTACATTTCTAGAAACTCTAGAGCAGAAAATCATCAACAACACAGCAAGGGGTAGGATTTGTTGAACACAAAACTAAATATGTATGACTTTATGTTTATCCGTCAAGTTGGATATTGGGGAAATTAGGGGGGAGAAGATTTAGTAATCATGGATACACAATAAAGATTATATTGTTGGACAAAGGTAGCGAGTTATTTGATGATAATCAATAATTGATTAAGATTTTTGATAATTAAGATTTCTTGAAAATGGAGTCTGTATTCATGAGATAACTATTCTTTATAAAAGCTTGGAGTTTTCATATCTTTTGAATTGTCCAAAGAGTAGGTATATTCTCTTACAAAAGAGATAATTACTATTTTTGTTCCTTACTTATTTTTGGTACATTGGAAAAGATAAATGTAGATAAGTAAAATATATCAAATGAAAAGTGACCTCTGAAGAAATTTTCAGGTTTAGATGTCAGTATTGATTGATCTTTTTTTTTTAAGGTAAGAAAAAGACAAGATAAAAATATTTGAAATATACAAAAGCAGGATTTAATTAAACTAAGATTCTAATCATTTTTTGTTGAGCCATGCAATTGAAGATAACTTTCAGATTGGTATGGAAAAAGTTTTTTTTTATCATAGATGTACTTCACATCAAAATTATTATCTATATAAGGATTGTTACATAAGGGATAGATTATACGGAAGGAATGGTATTACTCAGGGTGACTGATACATTACCATTCTTCTCATTTCAATTGGCTGAAAATACAGCATTTCGATTTTCAGATTTGCGTACATTGAACACTGCATAGGATTTTAGAAGCATTGTGTCTAAGCATAACACAGTGTAACTTCTCTGATCAGGAAATATTGGGTGACTTGAAATTTGTCATTATTTGCTGTGTCTCTTGATGAGGGAGATAAATTACATCGAAATTTACTACTGTATTCGTTCCGATAGACGCGAGAAATTTGAGAGGGAGGTTGCGTCTAATGGGGTCCAAGCAGGGGTAATTCAATATAAGAATCAGTTGTGAATCAGTGAAGGAATGAGCCCAAAATAGTGATTGTCTGTAATTGGACAATTACGGGGCATTGATCGGTTATTGAGCTCGTTATTGAGTTGTTATTAAAAATTTCATTCAAAATGTTCCCACTTTTCGTATGTTGGTCTTCAAAAATAAGTCTTATTGTGTCACTATTTGTTTTGCCTCAGGATACATTAAAGTAAAATAGTAGGGGGTGTGTCTATGAAAGCACAAATATATATCTATTGGAACGAATACGGTAATAACTTTTCCCATTTATACAGGGCTTCTGGTTACAAGGATCCCTGACTGGAGAAGCTTGACTGTATGATATTATAGTCAAAAGTTTTGATAGCATCTACATGATGAAGCTTTGAAGAAAGAAATATAACAACATATAAAAGCTATACTGATATTTTAAAATGTGCAACTTCAGGAAAGACGTGATAAAACAAGAATGATATTATAGTATGTTTATTGTTTGCATTAAGAATCGTGCAGTCAATGCAGACGAGAAATGTTATTTCAAGAGATAAAAAAATGCTGAACAATCAGAAGAGATAATCCCTGGTCTAGGTATTTAAAAAAAGGACAATATAGAATCAATGCTTCAAGTTTTTGATTTCTGCAAAGTGAGAGAAGATAGAACATTGACAGAATATCCGTAGAATTGAAGAGAGGAGAGATTTCCATGATTTCAATGAACTTCAAAACCCACATTTATTTTCCAAAACAAGGAAAAGGGTGACAAGTATTCATGAAAGAGATAAATTAAGCAGAGGAGGCTATGAGATTGGATGCTATCATTAGCGTAGCAGAAGGCTTGAAATCAGTAAGTTAACACTAAAACTACACACAAACTTAACAAATACACAACTCAAGCAAATGATGAGAAAGCCTACCTACCTATCAAAGCAACATTTAAAAGATTGTAAAATAAAAAAACACACACAAAAACAAGTCTTTGGTACACTTACACAACGTTGCTGTTATTAGCAGAACAAAGATGCAAAAAATTTAAATTAACATGTGAATTAAAAATGTGTATTAAAATGTGTATTAAGATTTCAATTTGCAAACACAACACTTTAAACATTTTGGTGTGCCGTGACAGATCTGTACAGTGCTGGGAAAAAGTAAGGCGATTGTTGAGTTAAGAAGATAAGAGACAGAAGTAGCACCACCCTCCAATGACATCATTATCTCCCTGCTCTCATCCATTTTGTGATATTCCACAAAGCAACACACCGCAGAGGTAATAATGGGCATTACATGTGAATAAGTGATATTTACTATAGCGATGGCTCGTGATATGAAAGCATAATACGGTTGATGGTATTATGATATATTATGTGGATGTAAGTATACGTATACGTTATAACTGGGGGAATAAAATACATATAAAAGCTATTTGGGGGGATTGTTTTTCCTTTCTGAAAAGAGATTGGCTTTATCTATAGCTTGTAGCATAATTCCTGTATATGTTTATAAAATGCGTCAATAATAAATAGACACAGCAGTATGATATTGACTATAATGTACAATATAATACGGAAGATATGTATGCATATTATCAAGGTTGCATGTGAAAAGCGCCTCATTATCTTTTTGGGGGGAGTAGATGATAATAATGATAAATGATTAAAACATGGATTTTAAAATTGAAGCATTTTTGCTTTTTTAAACAGCATAAATGTTCATACCTGGATTTTATCCAGCCTGCTTTGAATGGCATGCCGATCTCCAGAGATGTCCGAGCAAGCGGTCAATTTTTCTCTGACCGTGTTCAACCAGTCCACACATGTGTTGTAGTTGTCGCTGTATTTCTGATGTTCACTAACAAACGTTTCGTAATGAGACACTCTCTCCTGTGGGGAAATAATATAGAGGTAGATGGGTGAGTTATCAATTCATTGTCAACAGGGGTTAGTTAATCTGAGAGGATGTTTTTTGATGAACACACAAATGATATTGAAGAAAGGTAGGTATAATTAAAAAACAATGTCTAACATTAATTGAAACATTTAATATCTTCGTTCAAAAATAGAAAAAAAATTATTTGAAAAGGGAATCTCAAATAAAAGAGAGCCAGAAGAAAGAAATCTATCATTATCTGAAACATATATATATAGCAAAATATATCAGATCATAATAAACAAAACAAACACCTACAAAACAAATTATTCGAAATGGAAGTATGGTCTGGTTTTGTGCAAGTTCTGTATCTGTATCTGTATTTAGTACTCCAAAGTATCTCATAAACGAGCAATGCTTATCGAGATGTGTGAGGCCTTTTATTTTGGAATAGTTTTCTCACCTTGGCAGCAGCACACAATTTTTTATATCGGGTGGCCGACTGTGTGGTGAATTTGGCCAGTTCCTGATCACTGCTGCTGGTTTTGACCAGAGTGTTGGCTTTCTCATTGATACTTTCAATGACCCGTTGATAGGAAAACACGTCTTGTTGTAAGGCCTGCAGCGTGGAGAAACAAGCAGAAGATATTAGAATTTAAAATTGATGTCTAACACAAGTCAAAAAGAAAATAACCAAAAAGAAGAAAAAAAAGAAAAAGAAAAAAATATAGAGCCTTTGTGTGTTTTGCAATCTGACTTTTAAAAATCTCTGTCAGATTCTTTAAATATTTTCCATTTCTGATCAGAAATATAGCAAAATAAATCCATAGAAAATAAAGGCATAGCTCTATCTTTCTTTCTTTTTCCAAGATAAGGAAAGAAATAATAAATCAAACAAGAAATAAAAGAGAGAGAAAAGCGATATGATGATGCTACCTTATAGTTGTGAAGTTGGGTTTTCTTTTCTTCCAAAGTGGACCTGAGAGGAATGGGTCCCTCTAGCTGAGTTTCCATCTGACGCAGCCAGTGTTCTACCTGGCCGTAGCTTTCGTCAAAGGACGTCCATTGAACCAGGGACACCTCCAACTTCCTCTGAATGGCAGACAGATCGTCAAACAGACTTTCGTAGCCCAATTTCAGCTTGCGGAGGTCTTGACGAATTCCTTCACGTCCGTCAGGAGCGGTGCTAGGGTACAGCCTCTCACCAGATTCCACACACTGGTTCAATTTAGCAAAACCAGCATCTCTTTCTCGTACTAGGTCCTGGATTGGAACAAAAGAAATAGTGATGAAAACATGAATAACAAGCTGTTTCATTTCAGAACAAGAATCAACAAATTTTTGATAACTTTATTTTAGAATTGAATCATGCAATTACATTCTGTACCCTTCACAATTCTTTCAAATATCTTCTTTTCCATTTGATAACCATGTATGATACTATACCTTTTTCCTTTGCCCTTACTTTATCCCATAAGTCACCTGTGTAAAATTTAAAAACATTGATTGTGCTAATGCCTGTGTATAGAATTTTTCAAAAGGATTAAATAAAATTATTACTTATTAATCATTCATTCATTTTTAGAATATAAAACACAGGGGTGTAAATGAAAAATCAAAAAATAATTTTAAACATGAAAATGAAAATAGTGATTCAGAAACAAAAACTAGTGGCTTTTCAGTCCACTTGGATAGTAAAAAAGTCTGAAATCAGACAATTGGCTGAAGATTTACAGGCCTGCATATTAATCATGTTTTCATTTCTAGAATATAAAACAAAGCTTAGCTAATGTATGTTAGTTACCTGTACTTTATCCAGTCTGTCCTCCAATTCAGCCCTGGAGCCACCCATGGCAGAACACTGGGAGAACTTCTGCTTGGCCTTGTCCAGCCACTGAGTGCTGTCGGAATATTTACTCTTGAACGTCTTGTGGTCGTCGACATTCTGTTCACATCTCTTGATCAAATCCTATCAAGTTAAAGTTAGAATAAGAAACAGTCGTCAATGAAAAATAAAAAGTAGAAGGGAAAGAAGAAAAAAATAGCATTGCAAATATACCAACTTGTTATGTGTGTTGTAAAGGTGGTAGTGTTTCTGCCATGTTACCATACGACCATTATATTTAAAGGAATAGGAGTGACACCCAGCAGGAGAGAATGATTACAGTCTAATACTGATAAAGAGCTAGACTTTATAAGAACTGTTATATGTAAAAGAACCCCCAAAACACTTACTTTTCCAGCAGTAAGAAGTGCTTGATATCTGGTGGTAATCTGAGACACAAAGTTTCCTACTCTGGTCTCTGACGTCAGTTGTTGAAGTGTTTGGGCTTCATCGGTAAATTTGTCCATCTCTTTCTGTTGACCTCGGATTTCTTGGACCAATTCCTGGCAAATAGGATTAAGAAATTATGATTATGATTACATGATCACACATCCGGAACATGTTGCTCTAAATGTCAGGAAAGTATACTCTTTAGATATGAGTATGGTTTTCAAAATAAGGCATTAATACACATTCCGTCACATGAAGATACAATAAGTACCTATAAATAGATATGATATATAGGATTTAATGGTAAATTAACTAATATTCAACAAAATGTAGTTGACAACTAAAACCAACTTAAGAAGTAAAAGATCAAACAAATCATAAAACAAGAAAAGAGGGAAACAAGCTATGCATGTAAGCATTTGGACTTACACATATTTCAAAATGGAAGATGAAAAAATAATGATGAAGAGAAAAGGATGAAATATGAATGAATCAATATATCATAATAATTCCTTATCGCAAGGAACATACATTGCCTGTATGGAGTAAATGTTATGTTATTTACAATGATGTCGAGGGAGAGCAAGTTATGACAGCCTCATGCAGTGTTAATTCAGGATTTGAAGAGAAATGAAAGAAAGATGAAGCGATGCTAAGAAGATGTGCAATAAGTATGGTAAAATTGAGATTGCATCAAAAGGTTTTAAAGGTTTGTTGAGATTCATAAAGTATAAAATGAAGACAGATTGTTTAGGCAGTAAGAAATGATTCTTCATGCAAAATGAAGACAGGTCTAATGAAATATATGAATGACAACCAGTTTTGCTCAAACTGATAGAGACATCGCCATGCATCCTTGTGATAATTATAGAAGAATTACGTCACCCCCACCCCTCATACAATTTATTTGTATTTTGAACCCATTTTGCAGTGCAATGGATGACTAACTTTTTTGAGGAAAAGGGTTTAGGGGTGGGAGAAAATTTCATACAGCACATTACCTGGATGATTTTCAATTGGAACAGTACAAGATGTATGTTGAAAGCCCTTATCATGAAATAGGAACGATAAATCATAATTCATTTACAAAGTCACAGATCATACATCTTGATTTTCCATCAGGAAAATTTTCTAATAAAATTGAAAACTGGATCAAGATTTTATCAGTTCTTTTTCTAGGAGACAAACTTGCATTTTTTTAATTGCAAATCATAATCAAAATCAGGATTCATTGGTAAGCGATGACAAAGGTTTAAAAAGCAAAAGTAGGCATGCGAGCTGGAGAAAAGATGATGAAATTTGTTTGTTCCTTTACTTAAGCACATTGAGCATATTAACCTGCTTAGGGTAGAGTTGACGGGAAAAGTTAAGATGATAGATGCAGAGACTAAGAAAAGGAAGAATTAAAAGACAAAGAAAAAGAAGATTCCATTGAAAATAAAATCAAAAAGCACTTAGATGGGCTGTTAAAAAGACAACATTCATGTGAAGAAGCAACTCTCTCTTTCTCTCGCTCTCTCGCTCCCTTAAACAATTATCATATACCATTGTGTTTTGATGCATATATTGATACTTCCATCACAAACTATATACAAAGTGATGTTTATGATTCCTCCATGCTTTTATCCTCAACCAATTCATTCTATTCAATACAGACATGCACATTGTTCCATCAGGACTAAGTGATTACAGCATGATATAGGATTAGAATTACATGAAGGGTATGACTTGGTGATGACCTTGGGTAGACCAAACAATATTGTTCAGTTAATCTTATTTAGTCCAGTTATTTTTTTTACCAAATCGCCAGTGTCGTTCTCTAAACATATAACTCTGTGTGAGTAGATTTTACAGGAGAGAAAACAAATTGTTTTATTCAACAACAATGAGTGTTACAATTAATATTGATTGTACAGTAATTTATATACTTTTATTGGTCAATTTTCTCCCCCACTTAAAATGACACGTTAAGTTTGTAATGATGGAACGTTTAGTGCAAAAACAAAGCAAAAATCGATTTTTGTTGAGTTATACGTTGAGAGATCGACTCCAACGATATGCAGCTGAAATTGTAATAAGAAATATTAAGCATGCAATACAGAAAATTGTTGCACCGTTGTCTTGATATTGAACCTTGCTCCAACTGCATGGCAAGGTAATAGTCCCAACCAAACATACTCGAGACAGTTAATAGAAGCACATTAGAACATGCTCCCATCTCCAAGCTTTGTATTTGTGCTTTTAGCGCTGCCTCCAATTTCTTAACGAATTATATTAACATTGTGATGATACCACCAGCACTATCTCCACAAATTTCAACTACAACCGTGATAAATTTCTGTATTTACCAAAATGAAAATACAAAAATTAAGATGAAAAAAGTAAAAAAAGTAATTTTCATTTTTCAAACTTAAAATAAAGAAAGATTTGTTATTCCTATCTAATGTCCAGAACGTAGTCTAAAACAAAAACGTGTATTTTAATGGGAAAAAAACCATAACAAATTAGATATGAAGAAAACGTCATGATTATTAAGATTATTACCCACTACTACAGTCAGTTAACATATAAATTGTACATAATTTGTGTACATATGATGATAGGCTGTTAAGTAATAACATGTCATCTATATCCATCACAATGCTAATCAATTCACTTTGAGGGAGGCAGCAACATCAAGAGACAACAAAATGCTGAATGAAAAGTAGTAGCTCTTACTGTTACTTCCTTTGATGCTGCTTTAACAATTTCTTCTTCATTGTCAATTATTTCAAGCTGTAAATCCTGTACAGAGAGATACTTGGCATACAGTCCAAACATTTCTTTTATCATTAAAAATAAAAGAAAACCAGGGTTTTATCGCCCAGAGGTTTTTACAGATTCCATACCAACAAAATAAAAAAATAAAATCTTGGCATGAAAATAAAAACCACCAAAAAGACCCAAAACAAACAACTAAAAAAATCAACAATGAAAATCCAACAATATCATTATCATGTTTATGTGTTGAAGTGATTGAATAAATCCCATTAAACTTAAAAGAAAATCAAATGAATGGTGAAGGGGAAAATAAACAAAACAAAACTAATAAAAATATCACACACAAAAATTTTGCAAACAAAAGGGTTGTAAAATGATAATAATATGACAATCCCCCCGAAAAGAAGAAGAAGTCTTCCAATGTTGATAAATGTTATCCCCCAATTACTATTACCACTACTACCACTACCACTACCACTACTTCCACCCACCTGGTATGCGGCAAGCTGCTGCTGTTTCTCCTCCATGGTGGACTTCAAGGGGCATTCCTTGACCTTCTTTTCCATGGCCTTGAGCCAGCCAGACAGCTGCTGGTAGTTGGACTCGTACAGACTCCAGTAGTGAAGAGCCTGCTCCAGGTTGTCCTTCAGAGAGTTCAGCTTGCTCGAGTAGTCCTCCCAGTCCAGGCGCAGGACTTCGAGTTCCTGCTGCACGTTCTGGCGTCCTTTGAGACCTGTGGTGTCCATGGTTACTTGAGCGTGGTTGTCGCACTCTTTCAGCTTAGAGGCACCTTCTGGGGTCATGGTGATAAGCTCCTGAAAAGGATTGATATGGACACAAAGATAAAGATGGATGTTTGTCAATTGTGTAAGTATGTATGAATTTACTTTGTAAATCAAACAAATTTCCATCTTGTATGGACAATAACGATTTATCGTTATTACTATTTTAATAGTCCGTATCCCTGCAAATGTAATGACTTAATAACTTCAGTTTCCTAACAATGTATTATTCTTTTCATTCTTCCTCGACTAAGGACTTAACACAGCAAGTCATGGTTATGGTGACTATGCCTTACCTGCAGTCTGTCCAGCTTGGTTTGAATGGTGTGTTTGTCTCCTGTAGAGTCGGCACACAGCGTGAGTTTGTCCTTCATCTGGCCCATCCAATCCACGGCTGCCTGCATGCTGTCCTGGTACTGTTGGTGGCCTAGCACGTGCTGGTTGGAACGCTGGATCAGGTTCTGGGGATGACAAGAAAACATGGATTGAATGAATGAGAGCATTTATTAAATAGCACTTTCCACACTCATCACCATGCTCTAAGCGCTTCACAATACCATATATATCCCTGGCAAAACATGTAACACAGCAACCTGTTGGGCGCGTATACATTTTTTCGGACAAAGACAACAGACACTGTTTAAATCAAAATAAAAGATACCAAAAAAGATCCCACAAACTCTAAGGATACCCTCCAAACATACCCTCTTGCACAATGTAATCTCTTTTAAAAGTTTAAAAAAGCTTATATCTATAAGTATTTTTTCAGTATGTGCGCCATGGACTACTATCTTACCTCAGCATCAGAAGCCAGTTTCTCGTATCTAGAGCTGACATTGGTGATAAAATCGGCTACTTCAGGATTGGCTGTACTTTGGTGGACAGTCTGTGCTTTCTCTATGACAGAGTCTACCAATCTTTGATGGGAACCAATGTCTTGTAAAATGCTCTGTAAAATTGAAAATTATGTAATTAACAATACCATCTTCTTTTCTACAAATTTTGGTAAAAGGAATTATTTCATTTCTAAAATTCCATCAGAACTGAAGAAAAAGAAACATCTGTTTAAATTAATACCCCATACACATTCAAAATAGAAAATTATATAGAAATGAAGAATGAATGACATTCACCCCTTGAAAATTTGAAGAATAAGGATTAATTATTAGAACTGTTTAAACATACAAAAAACTTGATCATTTTTAATTTGCAAAAAATAAATAACAAAATTATTATGAATTAAAAAGTACAATCTTCTTTTTTATATTATGCGATGTGTTGGAGATAAAATGTAAAACCAAGTTGTTACCCTGTGATTCTGCAACTGCACCCTTTTCTCCTGTAGAGTGTTTCTCAGGTCCACATCAGCTCTAAGGGCAGCCTCGGTCTCAGACATCCATCGCATCAGTTGATCCTGGCCATCAGCGTAGGAAGACCATTGGATGAGGAACGAGTCGACTTTCCTCTGAGCATCGTTCAAGCCAGTAAACAGGTTCTCCCATTCTTGCTTGGCCCCTCTCAGTTCGGTCCTCACTTTCTCTCGGCCATTAGCCGCCGTGTCAGGATAGAGCTTCTCCCCAGATTCAATGGCTGCGTTCAGCTTTTGGTGGCCATGTTCTTTTTCAGTGAACAACATCTGCAGGAAATAGGCAAATCACATACAAAAGTACATTATTACAAGTCATTATTCACTTCTTATATTTTTGTATTATTATTATCACTATTCAATTTGTTTTACTTACCATCGATTTCAACGCATTTCACTAATTTCAGGTAATTAAATAGAGTCATTAAATGTTTAAGATACTCTTAACACGATAGGTCTTTATTCTCATCATCATTAACAATATCGTTGTTGTTGTTGCTATTGATATTATCATAATTATCATTATTATTATAAGTATAATTACTATCATGATTATCAATATTATCATTGCTATCACTATCATTATTATTATTTTTTGTAAGTAGATAGTATAGATGTATCCAAACTTTTTCCAATACTATAACACCCCACCCCACCCCACCCCAATCATTCCCTATCCATGTGCAACGAATGTGTATATTAATATACCTGTATGAGAGCCCTCTTTTCTTCCAAAGACTCGTGGTCTCCGACGGGCTGTGAGCACAGCTCCAGTTTCTGGTGTGCCATGGCCATCCAGTCCTTGAAGTCGTGCATCCGGCTGTCGTACAGCATGTGTTCCTGGACGTACTTCTCCCACTTGGAGATCAGGTCCTGATAAACACATTACACATTCATTAGAGCATTTATATAGCGCTTATCCACAGTCATCACCATGCTCTAAGCATTTATCCCTGTTGAAACACGTAACACATCAGACGAAACATGCTGCCTGTTGGGCGCGTATACAATTTTTTAACAAAGACAACGCCAGGGGGACCTCTGAATTTTACATCCATCTCCGATAGGATGAGATTAAAGCTCGTCACAGTAGGTGATTGAACACAATAATGGCTGTGTATGAAGATAAGAAGGAGTTTGTGTGTAGTGTACATGAGAAGTTGAGATTCAAAAGGGACTACGTCCACTTTTATGGTCATATTATGACTTATTGCCTTATCCAAACTCTCTTGCTTCTGTTCTACAAAATATAAGAAACTATAGATGTGAATCAAAACTATCCAAGTCCACTTTAAATGCAAAATAATATAATGATTCGCTATATTTTGTTAATAGTTACCTTGAGAAGGGAGAGCATTCCAGAGTATTTATTGGTCAACTGGGATACTTGAGTGCTAAGACGAACATCAGAGCTGGTATGCATCAAGGTCTGGGCATCGTCTGTGAAGCGATCAATTTCTTGCTGGTGGCTCAAGATTTCTTCTCGTTGTTTCTGGATAAAGAATATAACACAATACACAATACAATTTTAACACAACCGCTTTTTTTATAAAACACAAACATACAAAAAGCATCAAATAAAACAATTCAATTCAATTTCCAAAATCAATTTTATAGATAAAGTGCTAAGAGTCAAAAGTCATAAGAGGGATGTAGAAAAGGTTTATGATTCAAAGCTTATTCAATAACTAAATAGAACTTCTGATATTCAGATAAAACTTTTTACAAGGAACTTTAAAATGATCTTGTTTAAACAAATGAATAAATAAACAAATATTGAAAAATACATACCTTAAACTTGTCCACCTGTGCCTCCTTTTCCTTGAGTGTGTTCTTCAAATCGTGAGCTTTGATTTGTGTCTCCATCTGTTTCAGCCACTGGGCAAACTCTTCGAATTTGGACTCAAAGTCTCCCCACATGCCCATGGTCTGTTCGAGGGAGACCTCGGTGTGATGCATCAGGTTGAGGTAGTCCTCCCACTCCCTCTGGCAATGGTCCATCTCCCTCTGGAGGATGTCCCTGCCTTGAGGCGATGTGTTCTGGACTGTAGTGGCACCGAGCTCCTGGGCCACTCGCAGCTTGTGGTCTCCTTCACCGACATTGGCCGCAAACTCCTACACAGTAGATTAGTAGATTAGTAGATTGAATAGACAGAGATCAACATTCATTGATATATTAATGTCATTGATAGGATAACAAGAAGAAGAAAAAAAGAAGGAAAAATAAAGCATACTAAGTGTGCAGTGAATTCTAAAGGTAAAGAGAAAACAAGTGGAAACAGAAATAGGTGGTGATAATCTATTTCTCTTGGCTAAACTAAAATATGAAAGTAACATCGTGATGATTTTTTAAATTAAGATTTTTTTTAAACAATTGATACAATAAGAGTTGTGAAAATGAGATGATGATAATAATAGATTAATTCTTTGATATTTGGCTCAACATACAATGTATCTTTTATAACACACACACACACACCTGCTCGCTATGGATATATAACAAACTCAACACAAGCCTTACCTTCAATCTTTCTTTCTTGCTCTGCAATGACATTTTGTCCCCAGAACGATCAGCGCAGGCCTCTAGTTTTTCCCTGGCCAGATTGAGCCAATCCATGAAGTCCTGCGAGGCGTCTTGGTACTGCTGGTGGTCTCGCATGGACCGGTCAAACTTATCCAGAATTGTCTGAGATGTCTCACAAATACTGCTGTACTTGGTTTTCAATTCACCTACAAATTTGTTAACCTGGAAGAAAAATATCAAATTTGTCTTAAACGTAAAAGCCATATAAAAGAAAAATTTAAAACATAGTATGAAAAGCAGTCTCGCACATAATACACAAGCAAAAGAAATCATAAAATATGAGACATTTCCGATCTACAATAATTTACAATTTTTAAAACAAATAATGGAAAGTTTGTTTGTTTTTGTATTCATCAATGATTACATTATTATACTCTTCTGTATCTGTTTGTTTATGCATTGATTTCCTTACTATTCCAATACCTACTCTCCCCCAACCATGTCCATTTATCTATGTAGCGACTCTTCATTCCTTACCTTAGCTGCAGGTGTAGACTGGGTAAGACTCTGCGCCTTCTCCGCTAGGTTTTCTATGATGTGGCCTCGGGATAAGACGTCTTGATGCAACACCTTGTGGTTTTGTAGCTGAGCTTTTTTATCCGGCAACATTGCCTTGAGCTCGGCGTCTTCCATCAGTTTGACCTCCATGTCCAGCAGCCATTTCTGGAACATTTCAAAGTTCTCGTCATAGGACGACCACTGGTTCAGGTTGAGGTCCAGTTTGCGTTGAACCTCGGAAGTCTCGTCTCGGAGGGCCTCCCAGTTGTCGCGTAAATTCCTGGTGTGAAAATAATATAAGCAAAGAAGAGAAATTAGACTAACTGTATTTCTGGCTGACTGATTGGCTGTCTGTCTGTCTCTATTCCTCAATTCTAATCAGAGGTGTAAATGGCAAATCAGAAAACAAATATCTAAAACATTTCACATCCCAATGGAAAAAGATGCCTGAAATCAGAGTAAGTCTGAAAGATTTACCTCTCTGTCTAATAATCCTTTCCATTTAATTTTGTCATACAAGGTAGCCTTTCCCATAGGATGTAATCAACCACTTCTTACCTAATGTCTTGTCTGATCACGTCCCTGCCATCAGAAGCAGTGTTGGGATACAACCGTTCTCCATTTTCAATAGTCTGGTGAATGCGAGATGCTCCCTCGTCTCTTTGGGCAGACAGGTCCTACAAAAAGAGAGAGAGAATTATTCATTTTGATAGTCAAGGACAAAGCAGCTAAGAATAATATGCAATCATATTTCTCTCATAGAAACTGAAAACTGACAAAATAATGCTTGAGTCAGTTCTTCTGATCCCTATGGGGTTTTTTCGTCTTTTTTCAGATAATCTAAATTTGTTTTTGTTCTGAAATCCTTTGCCTTAAACTGCTTTTGCAGTGTTGGCACCCTAAGAATTTTAATCTAAATTTACCCATCCCAAATATCTATATATTTCAAGAGGACTATTTCGTTTTGACATCCTATCCTATTGCCGCTAGACATAGAGGTAATCTTTTTAGAGTGCTGTCCTTACCTGTAGCATGATGAGTCTGTCCTGGACATCTTGCTTATCTCCAGCTAGGTCTCCACACACCTGTAGGCGCCGTCTGAGAGTGTCCACCCACTCCATGCTCTGGGCCATGCCTGTCTGGAAGGACTCGTGTTCCTCCACAAAGTCACACCACTTGCTCGTTACATCCTGGGGGAGGGGAGGGGGGGGGTGGGGAGACGGTCAACGACAACAAATATTATTGAAGCCACTAAGAAGATGTCATACATTATTTTCAGTGTTATTCTCTAAACACATGAGTTCACTTGGAAAAAAACTTACAGAGTAGGCCTACATAGAATTTCATTTCCATCAACAAGGAAGATGTCACACATTTTCAGGATTATTTTCTAGACACATTATAAGTCCACTTGTAAAAATCGTACATTAGAAGTCACGTTTTATTTCCATCAATTACTTTGAAACTTTAAAACTATGAGAAAGCATGATATAACAATTTATTTAAAAAATCATTTAAATATCAAATTATAAAGGAAAAAAAGTTCTTCAAGCCTTTTTGAACTTATGTATTTAGAGAATTGCATGAAACTATCATTTATTTTTACAAAGCCCCTCAGTTCTTTCATTTGTTTCATGGAATAAAGATGTGTTATCTTTCGCAAATGTATGCCAAGTTAGCATCCATCAGTCATCAGTAATAATTCAACAAGCAAATCGTGTAAATCTATGACTATTATTATCTTTAACAGAACATTTTTGAATAACAATGATATAAAGTAGTAGAGCATCAATCCCCGGTGACCTACCCTTGCCAAGTTTTTCAAGGCCTCGTATCTTGTACCCAGCTGATTACTGTAGTGGGCAAGTCTGGAGTCGGTGTTCTGCACTTGGGCTGCCATTGCCTGCAGCTCATCAAATTGAACTTGTTTGGAAGCAATGTCTTTCTGCAAGCTCTGTGAATGGACAAAGGGTTATATACCACAATTTAGATATTTTAAACTTTGTAATAACTTTTTACCAAGCCTTGCAAATTTTTCACAACATTCAATCATAGATTACACCCAAAAAAGGGGATCAAAATACCCCTAAAGATTTAATCTTCATTTTCGTTTCATTAGTAATATCTGTTGGTAGTGAGCTATATAGCCCAGTGAATTGTCTTTCTTTCCTTGTTCAATTACAGAATACAGAAAACTGCTGAAATACCTCTGTCTGTAGACTAGGGATTTAGCTAACTATCCGAAAATAACAACAAGAACAAAAAGGTTAAGAAAACTTGTAAATACAAACCTTAAATGTGTCCACTTGCATTTGCTTCTCTCCGAAAGAGGATTTGAGCTCACAGTCTTTGAATTGAGATTCTGTTTCTCTGAGCCAGCGGTTAAGGGATTCACAAGAACCATCGTAGACATCCAGGGCTGTATGAAAAGAAAAATTATTAATCATTCATATTGGAATGAAAAGAAAATTCCACATTATGATTGAGACTATCTCAGCCAAATTAGCAATGTTATTTTATGAGCAAAACCGTACAGCTATATTTCCAATACAGAATAGAAATCAAGAATCTCTTCAACACTAGAATAAACCAATGAAAAGCTAAATGCACAGACCTTTAATAGCCTGGATAAGGCCTTGCTGGGTGTCGTTGATCCGAGAGCCCAAAGTATCCCAGTCCGAGTCGAGAGAGTCCAATTCCCGTTTGATGTTACCCTGGCCTTGGGGAGACGTGTGATGCATGGTTTTCTCTCCTTGTTTATGGGCAGACTTGATCTTGGATTCACCTTCTTTCAAAGTCCCCATCAATTCCTTAGTAATAGAAAAAAATAATGTTGTTACATGTGAATTCTATAATAGAAATGGAGATTTCATTTTTGGAAAGGGAAGACTGTTAAATTTTCGTTGTTATTTTGTTCATGACCAGAACACTTTCTATGCGAGAATTTAACTAGGAATAGGAATAGATTTTCAACCAAAATTATGCAAATGATTTAATTTTTCTTACTGCAAAATATAAAATCTATTACACCCCAAACCTAATTCTCCCCCTATTCTTTAGAGATAGAAAACCTATGGTACATAATAATAACAGTATGATAAAACAATCCAGTAAACAAGCTTGTCTAAGACAGAATTGAAATCATTGGCGTTCCTTGTTGTCCACCTTATGTATTGATGAAACACTCCAGAGGATTAAGTAAGTAAGTATGTAAAACAATCCAGTGTGTAGGGGTGTAATGGCAACTAAAATAATAGTCTGAAACATTTCATATCCCAGTTAAAATAGCAATGTGGAAACAAAACTAATAGCTTTTCAGTCCACTTGGATAGTAAATAAAGTCTGAAATCAGACAATTGGCTGAAGATTTACAGGCCTGAAGTATGCTATTCATTTCAAAGAATCAATACCTGTAGCCGGTCCAGTCTGTTCTGCAGGGCTTGTTTGTCTCCTCCCACTTCTGCACAGACTGCCACTTTATCCCTGGTGGAGTTGATCCAATCACGGCATTGTTGGTACACGTCTTGGTACAGCTGGTGTTCCTCAACATTGTCCTCTGCTTTCTTCACCTCACCCTGAAACAGGATTGAGAGAATATGTATGATTCACTGGATCGTTTTGATAACCTTTGTATATTAATTTCCATTCTTAAAAAAATATATATATAAATCATACCTTACCCTGAAAAGGGAGATAAAATAAGTAGGACTCACTGGATCTTTTTGATAATTTTGATTCTTACCATTTATAATAGATCAAACAAACTGATATCTATAGTAGTGAAACAAATCTAGTGAAGAAGTAGTTAGCATTGAGATAAAGATTTCTGAGATATCAATCACAAATCTATTTTTGATAATTGAAACTTGTTTTTAATGCAAAATTGCTAATGGAGAAATACTCAATACAATAAAAACACAACAAGATTTAGAAGGAAAAGATCCTACCTCGGCTGAGCTGCACAGAGCGTTGTACTTGGTATTGAGTTGTTTGAGCTTGTTCTGGACTTGTGAAGAGGCCAGGGCTGTCCCCTTGTCACTGATGCTGTCTATCATAGTCTGATGGGACAGGATGTCTTGGCATCTTGTCTAAGGGGTCAAGAGTAGACAAATTCTTTTATGAAGCGTTTCATAAAGGATTCAACTTATTTTATATACTACGAAATTACTATTTTGGTCACGTACTTCAAATGCCTCTATCCTGCAGTGTAGGTTCTCTCATTTTTACTTCTAAATGAGAGGCAACACAAAGTAGGCGATATCAAATTTTGTTTGGTTAGCAGCTGAGTAATGCATCCAGAGTATTGCTCATAGCGCCATTCAAGGACGGGCACAGTGGGCTGATCACCTGCTTGCCGTAGTTCCTGATCCATAGTATTTGTGTGTTATGTCAAAGGTGGTTTATTGTGGCATCTATCTTATTCACCATTTGAGACTGAGCATGGAGCTGGGTGCCTACACTGCGCAAGCGGTATAAGGCATTGGATAACAAACAAACTTCAAATGCCTGTTATATTATAACAACCTTTTTTAAACATTAACATTAACAAGACATTCTTAAAGGTAGACATCCTATTTCACAGAGCTAAATCAATCTATAAGGCGTTCCTTACCTTGCCATGTTGGAGTTGAGCTTTCTTCTCTTGTAATGTTGCTTTCAATTCTGGGCTGGATTCCATTTGGACTTCCATCTCTTGCACCCATTTGTTGAGCTGTTCAAAGTTTTCGTCAAATGTCGACCACTGCATACGACTGCTGTCTAGTTGACGCTGGGTGTCATTCAAGCTGTCGTTAAAGCTCTCCCACGAGTCTCGTAGATTTCGTAGTTCTCTGCGTATGTTTTCCCTTCCTTCATTGGAGGTAATGGGGTAAAGCTTCTCTCCAGTTTCTAAGGCTGCATTGAAGCGGTTAAAACCATCTTCTTTGGCAGCCATTAATCCCTGGAAAAATAAAATAAATAATTTTAAAATCATGGAATTAAAGACAAACTAACTTAAGTCTTACAATATGTTCAATTAAAGAATACTCAAAACAACTAAACTTATACTTCATGGTTTGTTTTTTTCAAGTCCGATAGTGAAAAACAGAAGAAAGAAAAAAAGGAACAAAATTTATATTTCAAAATCTATCAGAAGTTAATTATCCTCATTGTGATAACACTTGAAAAGAGAATTTCTCACAATTCAGTTTTTCACATAACCCCATTTAAAAACATTTCAGATTATCTTATGGAAGCACCTCTGCCTTCTAATATGACTTGAGGTCAAAATCAACCAAGCCTTTCAAAATCTAGAGAACAATTTTGTATTTTTTCCACCTCCTGGGGTGTAAATGACAAATCAAGAAATAATCTGAAACATTTCACATCCTGATGAAAATGGCTGTGTAGAAACAAAACTTAATTGATATTCAGTCCACTTGGATAGTAATAAAAAGTTTGAAATCAAGAGAAAATCTAAAAGATTTACCTACACCCCTGTTAGTAGAATCTATCCGACAAATAGATCACTGTGTTGTTCAACGTACCTGCACAATAGCCAGTTTAGTGTTGAGGGAGTCTTCGTCCCCAGCGATGTCCACACACTGCTCCAGTTCCTGACTCGCCATGTCCAGCCACTCCAGGAAGCCTCGGTGTTTGGCAATGTACTGCTCGTGGTCGGAGATGTTGTGATCACTACGAGATAGCTGGTCCTATAAGGCCATGACACAACAGAGGTATTGATTGAATTATATCATTGAGGTTACATCTAAAGATTGTTTGCTTTTCTTGTGCATTGTCTTTTGTATTCTTCGTTGGTTTAATAACAGTTTAATTCAAGAAAACAAGGAACAAAGTAATACAAGGTTTAGCAGTGACAGTTCAGTTTTATCAGTGTTCTAATCCAGTACAATAATGTTCACCAGTAAACCTAAAGTAAAGAGAAAAAAAACAGAATTGTAGTTCAATAACTACAAGTAACGAATAATTAACTTACAAAAAATATCTTGACAACAAAAAATTAATTTTGTGATTTTTATCAAGTCTTACATTGACAGCAGAAGCCAAAGTTTGATATCTGTTCAAGAGCTGGGCGGCGTAGGAGGCTGTCCTGTTGTCTCCACTCGCCTGGGTGATGTTTTGGGCTATTTCTTTGGTCTCTTCGAATTTGGGACGATAAGCCTGGATGCTTTGGTCGAGGGACTAGGTAGGAAAGAAGACAAAATAATAATGATGATGCAAATAAAAAATCTACAAACAGAATTTTTTTTTAAAGATTTACATTCAGCATGATAAGAATTTCATCAAAGCTTTTCATTATAAAAGTCATCTTTTTGATACATCCACAACATAAAGCCTGTTCTTTAAAATATTTTCAAATCAATCTAAATATTCAAAATTTTCCATCGAAAACAAATTATATCATTTTCATTTCCTTAATACTAGACACCATCCTACCTTAAAGAGCTCATGCTGTTCTTTCTTGCTGGGCAGGTCTGGTTTGAGGGCAGACTCAGCTCTCAGTTTTCCCTCTGTTTCTTTGAGCCACTGAGACAAACCTTCGTATCTGCCGTCGTAATCTTGCCATTGGTACATGGAGTTTTCTAGTTTGGACCTGGGTAAAGGTACAAACAATAATATGTGGTAATCAGTACATTATCCTCATATGAGTCACTTTGAGCAGAATATAATATGAGCTGTTGCATTTTATCCTATTTCTAATAGTTCAATGGTTGGTTCCCAGCTTAGATAATATGTCGTTTGTAGTTTCTAATTACAGCGCAAATAATGACAAGTTCTCCTACCTTTTATGGAGTCATAACTATGAATAATTCTTAAATGTTTCATTAGCTTTTATATAGATTACAGCATACTTTTTCCATTACCAGTCAAAATGATAAAAGAAATGACAAACAAATTATCAAAGATAAGCTATATCAAGCAAGTATTCTAGATTAACACCAATTTCAACTGGTGACAGGCAACATCTCCATTTTATAGTCCATCTGCATGAGAACTTGACACCACATGACTAATGAATTTTTTTTAATGCTACATCAAACTGGGATCTCCCACAAGACCAATTTGCAATTTGGGGCCAGGTATCGAGGAAGATCCTCATTCGTGATTCATATCTCCACCACCATACTGTACAAACCTGGTTTGTGTTAGCTGTGAGACCAGGTTGTGCCAGTCGTTTTCCATGGAGGATTTGTTGGAATCCAGCTCCCCTTGCTTGACTCGGGGCAAAATAGCTTTGATGGCATCAAACCTGTTGATGGCCTCTTTCCTTTTATCTTCTCCCTCTCTCAGACTACTTTCGAGATCCTACAGAACAAAGAGATTTCAAAGGCATTACGTTAAAGGACTGCTTTGTTGTTTGGCTACAATGCTACTGTACATTTTACAATCTTTTATTATTATTATTATTATTATTATCATCATTATTAATATTATTATATAAGCGCTATCATTTTCTTTTTGATTATCATATTATTATTACCTTGATGGTGGCCAACTTAGCCTCCACGCTGTATCGGTCGCCTGCAATGTCTCCACACCAGCTGGCCTTCTCCTTGGCCCCTCCCAACCAGCGAGACTGTAACTGCTGGGCCTCCGACACTTGGTTTTCCAGCTGGCCGAGCAGAGATTCCTGAATACGGTCACCCCTTTGTTGCAAGGATTCGTATTTCTTGGCAAGAACCACGGCGTCTTTAGCCAGACTAGAGGTTTCTGATGAGGGATATTTTTCGTGAAGGGCGGTAGTCTTGTCTTGAACAGCAGCTATTTGATTCTGGTGAGATCCCAACTCTTTATTGAGGCTCTGAGGGAGAAAAAAGATAAAGGAAAAAAACTAAATTGCCAAATAGTAAATTTAGAAAATTGACACCATTTCTATATTATTCATTTATAGTTGTATCTATTTGTCCTTATCCATTGCCTGCTCCATTTGTTATCTATTTGTCCTTATCCATTGCCTGCTCCATTTGTTAT
>JAULCB010210627.1:4193-20494 GCA_032358575.1 Dendronotus rufus
ACAATGCTTTAAGTAAATGTCTGGCAGTTTGGCAACAAAAGATGTTATAAAAAATTATATTCCCCCCCCCCCCCCCCACCTTTCTCTCTCTCTTTCTGTTTGTGTGTATAAAAGTTCCAGTACTTTTATTTCTGTTAATTTTTCCCCCTACCTCTATTCCTTACCTATTTCTCACATTTCTTCTCAGCTTTCTCCTTTTGTTTTGTCATTATCAAATAAATATTATTAAACTCTTTTGCCCTCTTATCTTATTTCATTCTTTTCTATGTCAAATGTGAATCAATAATTGTCAATGGTTTAGCTCTTTATTTGCACAGTGGGCTGATCATCTACTTGCCGTAGTTCCTGATCCAAAGTATATCCTAGCTTTGTGTATTGTCAAAGTGGCTATTAGGGCATCTACTTTATTCACCATTCAAGACTGAGCATGGAGCTGGGTGGCGGAAGAGATAAAATGCATTGACCAACAAAACAAAAAACATAACTCTTAATCTGATTATTTTTTCCATCTTCCAGTATTGGCTTGACCCACACAAGAAAGTCACGAAGCAGAAAAAACGTGAGTGGGTCGTATATTTTGTTAAAAATTGTTAAAACAATTACTGAATGCACAGATCTGTCACGTTATGTGTAAAAAGGGTTTCAAATTTTATGCACAATGAAGTGGTATAAGAATTTATTGAAGACTTTCCCATATTTGTTATGCATTTACTTAAATCCAAAGATAGAAATTCAAATTTTTCTTTTTAAAGAATCAATGACACAATGCAATGAAATACCAGGTATTTCAAAATAAATCTCTGTCATAGAAAAATAAGAATATTGTTTGCATTTTATTGTGTTGTTCAATTTTCTGATTTTCTATTTTTCTCTCAGGTGGCAAAATGGAGTTTGAGTTTGCCCTGAAATTCTATCCTCCAGATCCCAGTCAGTTGGCAGAAAGTTTGACACGGTAAATTTCATATGCCTTCTTATTTCTTAAACATCGTCTGTGTTTTCCAGGGTTTGTAAGATATTGCACACTTTATATCTAACATTTGTTACTTAAAATTTTTCAAAAACATGTAATTTCTTTACTTCATAGAATTTCAAACGGTGAAAACCTACAGAAAACCTTTTTGTTAC
The DNA here is from genome assembly GCA_032358575.1 of Dendronotus rufus. Lineage (NCBI taxonomy): Eukaryota > Metazoa > Mollusca > Gastropoda > Nudibranchia > Dendronotidae > Dendronotus > Dendronotus rufus. The sequence goes on from JAULCB010210627.1 coordinate 5,319, forward strand.
GTAATCAAAGAAAGCATTATGCCCATTAAAAAAACTAACAGCACATGGATATATTGCATAATTTTTATCTGGTTCAGTGGATGAACTTAATGAATTAAAGAATTGAAAAAAATGAATAAACAATTTATAAAAGATAGAATAATTCATGAATAGTTGATAGTTGTGTAATTATGTCTGTCCTTTCCTATTTTCTTCACAGATATCTTGTGACCTTACAAATTCGACGTGACATCATCAGTGGAAAGTAAGTATTGTTATAACTAATGTGAATTTATTGGTTTCTCTTCTTTGTTTCAAGTGGAAATATTTGTTCGCAGAATTGATCTCCAAAATATCGGACCTCAGATCTTTAAAGCTCAAAAGTGTTTCTAGACATATTTATGTTATCTTCTATCTTCCAGAAATGGACAATAAAGATCTATTATTATTATTTGTACTTTGACATGCATGTGAAATTTGTATTGAAAATATCTTGTTTCCTGTTTCAGACTTCCTTGCTCTCTTGCTACCCATGCCATGCTAGGCTCGTATTCAGTGCAGACAGATATGGGCGATTACGATTCCCTGGATCATGGCACAGGTGTTGACTACATCAGGGAGATGCCATTTGCTCCGGAACAAACTGAGGAACTGCTAAACAAGATTGCATCTTTGCATAAGCAACACCGGTAGGTAGATTGGTTGGTTTAAATAAAGGTTTCAAAGGTCCAATGCCCTTTTTAACATAGAAACAGTCAGACCTTTTTATAAACACATGACAAACACGAGCCCCCCAAAATTCAAATTGTGAATTAAATGGTACGAAATAAGAAGATTATTTATAGATCTAAAGTAAGTCTAGAAACATAATCAATAAACTGTTGGGTTTTCTTTTTCTTTTTCATCAATAAAACCAAACGGACTAACCCACACGGAGAGAACTATTACAGAATGCATCCAATCACTGCATAATGAACATACTGCTGGTTAGTAACGCACTCTTCATATTCTTATTCTACCATGTAATCCTTTCTGACATTTCATTTTTCATTTTTCCTCAGAGGGCAGACTCCAGAGGACGCTGAGTTGCATTATCTGGAGTACTCTAAGAAGATTGCCCTTTATGGCATTGACTTACATAGAGCTAGGGTGATTATGCATTTAAAATCTCCTTTTCTTCAAACCGTGACTTTTCTGTCTTGTTTTGTTCTTTCAGGTGTGCTGATAAAATTTGACATTGTTATCATTTATCGCACAGAAAGCATTACAATGCGCCGTGATTAATTCCTCACAAATTGTGTTAATTTGGTCTGTTGCTTTTCTAGAACTGACTTCTGTATCAAAACATAATTAAAGGACTTCTCTTTGAAATTGTAGAGGTAGGCTACCTAATAAATGAAGATCTTTTTGCTGATTCATGAACTTACATTATAAGATGAGTATTTAGATTTAGAAGCATTTTCTTTTTCTGCTATCTCCAGGATTCTGATCATGTGGACATCTTAATTGGTGTTGGTGCAACTGGAATTTCCATTTTCCGAGACAACTTGAGAATAAACAGATTTGTGTGGCCAAAGATCCTTAAAATTTCCTACAGAAAAAACAAATTCCTGCTGAGAATAAGACCTGCTGAGGTATGCCTTCAATGTTTTTTAATCTTTTGAACTAGAAAGGAATTTAACAATTAAGTTGAATCAGTATTGTAGGTCTGTTGGAAAGTTTATAGTTTATAGGCTAAGATGAGAATCTTAGTGAGTCATAAGCATGATTTCTTAGTTGGTAAATAATTTATTGTAGTTAGATTTCACTGATGTCCGCCCGACCTATATGATTCTTTAGATTAATTTGTTGTGACTAAATTTACAGTCTGAGACCCCTATAACTATGTATTTTCTGAAACAGCATTGAATAAAGATTATTATGAAACTAGTATATAATATGTGACTTGATTGGTTTTGTGTTTGTGAATTTTTTGAAAAAAAAAAAAAATTCTCATTTAACGAATCATCGGAAGTGTCTCAGATTTCATCAATGCAAACCGAGTACATCCCTCTCAGTTGCTGAATCGTTTTAACTCAGAGCTAAAGACACTTCCAGTTTCCTCTCCGCAAGACTAACAATGGATTAATAATAAATATAAACAATAAACGACGTCCGCGCTCTCTCTCCCTCTAATTATCGATCTGTCTTTCTCTCTTTGTCATCGTAATTTTCCGCTTCGGCCGCCATGTTGGTTCGAATTTCTAATGAGAAAGAGAAAGAAAGCTCTTCTGCTTTTGAAGAACCAAAAACGGAAACGAAAGTCGCAAATTAAAAGCACGGAATAATAAAGATACTGAAACAACCCTCTTAAAAGCCCCGATTGGGGCCCATCGCGTTCAGGCGCTAAAGCCACTATCGGGGCTCATCGCGCTAAGAAGGTTAAGAGTTATAACATACCTGTGTTGATTGTTGTTTCAGTTTGACTCGTATGAAAGCTGGGTTGCATTCAGATTGCCCAATAACAAGATGGCAAAAAGACTGTGGAAGATTGCAGTGGAGCATCATTCCTTCCTGAGGTAGAACTTAATGAATGGTCTTGCTATGACAAAGATCAGATCATTTTCTTGTTTATTGCTCTTATTGTCAATTTTTCATAATAGTAATGATATATAAACAGCATTTGTGTTGCGTATGACAAACAAATTCAAAGCATACGAATAATACTTTCTGTTGTTCCCCTTTTATATGATTTTGGTTTCCATTTTGAGTTCCACCAATTTCTTTATTAAGTTTGCTATCAAGATAAAAAACACATGTCAAAGAAAAACAGTAGAGCGTGTTTTGAATAACTAAATGTCCTGTATTTATTGCTATTGAAGTCTTTAAGTGCATTCTCTCTGACTAAATATAGTCTTTGATAATTATTATTCTTACTTCTAAACTATACACCACCTAAGACTTTAAGACTTTGTTTTTCAGGCTAAGATCATCCGATGATGCTCGTAAGAGGGCTGGCTTCCCAAGATTTGGCTCCAAGTATCGTTATTCCGGAAGAACTTTGTACCAGACGCGACTTAATGCATCCATGGCAGATCGGCCCTCCAAACAATTTGAGAGATCTCAAAGCAACAGATCCCTCAACTCTGTTCTAAACAATAACAGAACCAGAAGTGTTGATAATTGTGAGTTTTAGAAATAATTCTTTGAAATTCCATTTCTATTCTTTTTAATTAGATTTATTGGGAATGCAGAATAAAAAAAAGTCGTGTTTCAATAGTAGCTCCCCTCATTGTCTTTTATCTTTTTTTAAAACTTAAAAGTACCATTGAATTTTAAAAACTTGTCTACCACTCAAATGCCCATGGTTTGAATCCCAGCAAGGGTGAGATCTTTGCTGTGTGGATAGAACTCCTAGTGAAGGTAGTTGAGATGTCCTTTCTGTGCTATTAAGGGTGTAAAACAACCCAACTTTGAAAGTCTGTTCATGCTTTGGATTCAATAAAACAATTTATTTTGGAAGTGTAATATTTTAAAGAATGGAAATATTTTTATAATGAATTTGTTAGTCTTTGACTATCCATTATTTGCTGATGTTACTCTCAATTTGTTCATTTAACCTTTATTTCAATGTGATTTTTATTCTATGTCTTGTTGCTGCCATTCTTTCATAGTTTTATTCTATGATATGCTGTATTTGTAGTTAACCCGTACTGCAATTGCAAAGTGGATTGAGCGAACCTAGTTATGCACTTTAGAAGTACTATGTTTTATCATTAATTCCATGTCAATTTCATTTCACACAACTTTAGTGAACTATCGAGAGCCGTACCAAAACAGATCAGGCTCCAATCGCAATTACCAAGAACCCACCAGAGGTCAGAAAACATTGTCACCAAACTATTTTGAATTAGAGCCAGGTCATAATGAAGAACCAAGGAACAGATCACCAGTCATTCCATCCGAGAGGTTTGAAGATGGCCGCACTCCCCTGCAATCTCCAGCACCGAATCAGCAACCCCCACAGTTTCCTTCTCAAAAAATCAATAACCATATGGAAGGTATTTGAACATTTCAAATCTTTCTTCCCTTTTTCTCCCTTAGATTTGTAGTTGAAAAAAAAGATAAACATAATTTAGTAACAACTGGAATATGTGATTTAACAATATATAAATAAGTTTACTTGACAATTTTTCTACACTCACTAATGTGCAGAATATTAGAGAGAAAAAAATCAATCCATTTTTCTCCTGAAAATCTTTAAAGCAAAATGCAATTTTAAAGATAAGCCGGAATAAATTTATCCAAAGAAAATAATTTGTTTGCTAGTAAAGACAAAAAAGAGTAAATTTGTCTGTTTTGAATTATATTGAATTAGATATTCAAATAATATGACAGTCTTTGGTAACTATCCCTTGAAATTGTGCAGAATATAACACGATTATCCCTTTCTTCCCCCTTCTTATCCCTTAGCTGATGAGGATCCTGACACCAGGTCTCTGGAAGACAGACTTCCCTCAGTACCCAACGACTCTCCACAACAATCCAGAAGGTCTCCCTCTCACGTAGAAAAGATGGGTGGGGTAGAAACTCCTTTTGCAGTTATTTCCAGGCAGCAGAGGCAGGAGGAGGAGGAGGAAGATGTCGGTAAAGGAAATAGTCCAAAGGGCAGCTTAGACTCTCTTGACTTAAAGGAAGACAGAGGCAAAGGAAAACCACCTCTAGTCGCAAAGAAGCCTGGGAAAGAAAAACCCCCAGTAGCAAAAGTGAGTAAAGTTTGTCACAAAAGCTCCATATTTGAATTCTCCTTTTCACAAGTATTTCATCTGCAAATATCAAAGTTGTCAAACTATTTTTCCCCTTCATGCCAACGGCCAGTCTTAGATCTATGTTGTTGTTGTTGAACAAGGACTTATTCGAGTTTGGTCACCCTTTGCAAATTCACCCAGCTAATGGAATGCCTTTGAAATTGACCCCAAAATTGTGAGAGCGCAGTGCAATCTTAAAACCTCTACAGACTAACTTACTTTATCACTGCTACTTTATCAATGACATGCAACAACATAGTCTATTCCAACAGACAGTAGTCACTTGTGCAAGGATAATTCAAAACATTTATGGACTGATCTTTCAGGTGTCTGGGAACATCTGCTACTATGTTCATGACATTTTTGGGAACGTAATTTTGTCTTGCTTGATGTGTTTTGTTTACCTACTACACATATCTTAAAATTGATATTTCAGATTCTTTGCTTGTCTTAAATTAATGAAATGAATGTCTTTTGGCTGATTTGAAATAAGGCGCACAATTTTTATCTAATAGTCGACGCACATTTTTTATTTAACAGTCAATGAAGAAACTATTTCTCAACTGAAAACAGATCCCTCTTTTCTTCTTAAAATATTCACTCTGAGAAGTGAAAATACAAAATGTTCACAAGTCAAGATAGTTTGCTTTTGATAAAAGTAATCATCTTAAGCAATACAACAAAACGATTTTCTTTAATCTATTATAGACGAATCAGCATATTGTGCTTGTAATTTTAATATGGCCTTCGTCGTATGCCTAATGGTCAGCATATTTGCCTGACATTGGTGGGTACTTGACTAGGGTCCTACCTATAAAAAAAAGTGGCTTCTGTCACATGTCTGCTTTACTCTATATAGATGGAGATGAGATCCAGCCCTATGAGCATGTATTACTTTGTTATTTATTTTCAGCCCACTTCGCTTTACTTCGAGTTGATCATTAATTTTTTTTTTTCTACTCAGAAACCAGAGAAGCCGCCCAAGCCTGAGAAACCTGCCAAGGTCAAACCCAACAAGAAAGATAAATCTTCCAAGTCACCCGCCAAAGCTGAGAAAGAGCCAGTGAGGGAAGTCGAATTGTAGAGTTAGTGAATGAATGATGAGTTAACGCAAAGGGTATAATATTATCAGATTGTCTAACTACAATTCCTTTCTATTTCTAGATGGAATATATTTCAGTGAAACTGGCAGCTCTATAATGTTTTCATCAGAAATTATTCCTGGAGAACAGATCAAATGAACAATTATATTTGGAAATAAATTTTATCTAATATGCTGAAAAGGATTTGTTAATTACCAATTTTTATCGATGAATCTGAATTTTTTTAATGATTGTTTTTTTGTTTCCTATTCATTTGATTTTTTAGCCAAACATTTCCATTATAATTGTAAATAAAATGATACAGTAGTTGGCATAATACATTTAACAATGAACACTTATCGTTATATATTATTCCATTGTATCAACCATTATCATTCCTGATAGCAACATGACGAATTATTTAACCCATATATCATTATCTTCATTCAATTCAGAACATGATTCAACATTCCATGCTTCCACATTCCATGCTTCCACATTCCATTTTACATGATTATCTTTTTCAATTATTATACAACTTAAAAGTTTACTCAAATCTTTACACTGATTTTTGATAGTAAAAAATTATATTTAGATTCGATGAAATAATCTTTCTAGTCAGGATGAATTATTTCTTAGATGTAAAACTTACATTATAATTGAATTACTCTCAGAGAAGTACCATTTGTCTTTGTGGTTCACGCTTCAGTATTTATTGGTCAATAGAATAGAAGATTAGGTTTTATTTTAGTCATTTACTCAACAATCTTCTATTTTGGGCCTTAGAGATAAGATTCTGTTGGTTTTCATATGACGAGAGCTGTGAGTTAATTTGGTGAGGCTTAAAATGATGAGCAGCTTTGAATTTTATGTTCCCCTGAAATATGCTTGTTTCTAGTGTTATCTTTACCAAGCTATGCCATTTTTTCTCATTTCATCAATATCATTGGTGTAATTCCCTAACTGTCTATTATCATCTTTTGTGGACTAAATTTGTATTGTCTAAAAACTTAAGCAACACACGTATACATGTACTAAATAAATTGGAACACTACTTTGGCCAAGGGAAGTCCCTCTAAATTAACATTGCTCAAAGCGGATACTTATGGCCGATCACAAATTTGAAAGTGTTATTAACTATACATACAACTTTGTAAATCTCCAACCGTTAAGTGCATTTAGACATACGGTCAAATGCCACGATGAATGGCTTTGACTTCGTAGCGGAGTCTGTAGATTGACAGATAAAGTCTTCTGCGCAATCCATTTTTTTGTACCTGTAAAATGCACGTAAGAATGGTACCAACGATAGGATTTTATAGATGTGTATATTTAGCAATAAGGCTTGTACATACTAACACCTTAATATAATCATACAATATTACTCACAGATGTACAATATTTTTTTATTTAATGTTCTTATTCACAATATTAGATGTATATTTTGTTGTTTGATTAATTTCCAGAATATTACTTTGGGGTGTTGTGAATTTATGGAAGAGGTGTCCCGTGTCGGTTGACTTCTTTTACTCCATCTTCTATATCAAAATATCACCTCCTTCTCCCCAAAACATTTTATAATTTTATTTAAGGCAAAATTAAGAATTGTAACTTTCAATAATTTAAAATCGATCTCTTTGAGAAAATTAATTTTACCATTCACTGGTTTGCACATTGATTTATACTTATGGTAAGGGAGGTTACAAGTTTTGGTTGGCAACTTGATTTATTATGATTATTCATAGATTTTGTTTTAATAAAAAGATACAGGCTTTTATCCTTCCGTCTAAGAATTGAAATTTTACTGCCTTTTACCCTTTGTATTTATATCAAGCCTCAGATAGACCACACACAATATTAGACAATAATGGTGAAATGCTTGTTATATGTTATCTCATTAAATTTGATGCTTGAATCAACAAAAGTTGTTTAGTAAAGGAAATCCTCATTCTGACCAAGTTTATAATTTTATTTTGATTCACAGGGATTTGTTCATATATCCTATTTTATTTTCATTTATTAATGTATATTTCATTTCAGGTTTCCTCCCTTTATTTATTGTTTAATCTCCTTGAAACTTTTAAATTTTGTTTGTTTTTTATATACATCCATCATTTCATTTGATCATGATTAAATGGGAACTGTTTGTACTTATGTCCCTTGTTCTTTATATGAAAGTGAGATGATTTTTAACCTGAAATGTCTGTGTTTTAATTTTCAATGCAATTAATGTGACCAATTTTATACCTTATTCTTTTTTGATTTTGGAAAGGAGGAAATTATTCTGCAGGTCTGTTTGGAAAAGGTTTTGCCCAACCTTGATGTCACGTTTGTGAGCAAATTAGTGACCAACCTAGTTGCAAGCCTAAATCTGGTCTTACTTTCCTCCAGCTTTGTAACGACCCGAAATGTGTTCTTGTTCTTTCTTCACACAAATAAGTCTTTTGAATTAACCCTTTCATTGGCACCCAAATTTTACCAAAACGGATCAGCTTGCCAGCAATTTCAGGGAACTTTCGGAAAACTAACTAGATTCGGGGGGAAAATGCAGAAAAATATCTCGAAGAGGGCTAGGTTGATACAATTTTCAGATTAGATCGAGGATAGAATGTACTACACTAGCTACATCCTTGAAAATCAGGACGCCTTATAGATTTGTCATCATTAAAATCCATGTTGACAAGTTCAAGTAACAGCAAAGAAAAACCCCAAAAAATATTGCCAAAATTATCATCAAAATGTCGAGCTATCGAAGTATAAAAGATTCACTGGCGAAGAACCGGCTACAGAATCGAGGGAGATCACTTTCGATGCTCAGTATTGTCGGACTATTTCTTATTCGCATTTTTAGTGCGCTGTGTAAAGATACGACTATAGTCATCTGTGTCAATTGGAAACCACATCGGAAGTTATGACTGCAGTTGTCGGTAGCAATGAAAGGGTTAATTAAGATTTGAATACTGTTGAAATTGCCGATTATTCTTTTATATGAATTTATACATTAAATTTTAGATTTATAACCTATTGTGTTTTTATAATTTTTCAGCATCTCATTTGTGTCAATCCAACAATCACAATTATCATCAATAAGTAAATAATTTGTTTGGTTGGTTTGCCACATCTTGGCTCATAAAACCATATCTCTTTCCAAACCTTTTCACATAATATTATGAACGCAACCATTCGCCAGCTTGAACTTGAACCTTTATATCAGTTACTCCTTACTTGCCTGAGCATCTTTGAAATTCTATTTTCTGCTGTTTACCTTTGTTCTTGTCTAGCTGTCAAACCTTACTGATGGTTTGATAGTTGTTGGCAAAAGTCCCTGGTGTTCTACTTTGTTCTTTAAAAAAGATATAAATAATATACCAATCTGTCATTTTCCTTTTCCCTTTACCCGATGACCTAACATTATTAGTGTTAAATAGATTATTGTTAAGTTGCTGGATACTGATGATTCCATGCTAGCAATAATTATTTGTTATATATATTTCTAAAATCAGTATTGAGTCAGTAGTTCATTTCGTATCTCTATCTATTACTATTACTGTTGGTTATTGTCACTTTTTGTAGGTGCAATATCTGGCCATATTTCAATCAGATATTTGGATGATGTCACTTCTAACAGTAAGGTGTAAACATGAGAATCAATAAATCAAGATTGCTCAAACCCAATTGGTTTTTTCATCCATTATATCAATTGTCTGAGTTTATGGTGTTTATCATTTTATCGTCGACTCGTTTGGTAGAACGTATATCTAGACACTCTTACTCTATATAATGTAGCCTCCATTAGTACTCTGTACCTACTCCACAATATTTTATGGATATGGATAGTACTTGATTCAATGCTCGTGTTTCCCTAGTCGTCCTTAATAGACAAATGAAAACTGTGCCATAGATCTTTTTTATGCACCAGAAATCATACCCCCCAAAGTCATATTCTTGGAAAAAAATTAATACAATATTGTTGCACAGTATTATTCTATTGAGAAATAATATATATATCAATATTGGTTAGGTAAATAATAATGTAAACAAAATAAGAAAATAATCCAACCCCAAACAAAAAAAAACATTTACTTTTGTTGTACTAAATAATATGTAATCAGGTACCAACTATTACTATTACTAGTTAGTTTGTGGCATCATAATATAACGTAGCAAACTTCCTTGTATGCTGAGTGGTAAGACTTGATTCAAACATTCCTATCTACCTGTAAAGCTTGAGAAGATTACGTTTAACCCAAGAAGGATACATGCCTTTGGATTTAATTTATACGTCTTTCCAGTCCAGCTGATAGTTTATCGTATCTACTCTTTTGTTTTACTTATTATTTGCTTTGAAGTGTAGCAATCACACATTATCTCTGTTTCCTATCCTGTGTTGTGTGGTGTATGTCAAATTTGAATCACATTTAGTTAATAGCTTTATTTATTATTTCAATTTTGTACATTAGTGTTGTCATTTAAACAGATCTTTTTTTGAGTATGAGGATGCAAGTCATGATTAATGCCAAGTTAGAAGATAAATTGAATGAGACTTTATCTTTGTGTTGTGATCTGTATTTACAAATTGAATTTATTTATCTTTTTCGTTTTTATCAAAATTATTATTATTGTAATAAGGATGAATTATGATTGACTACTTGAACTTGTGACAAGATAAATCTTGGTTACCATAACTACTTCATATACAATTAACATAATCATAAAGAAAAAAGAATATATGAGATCTATTTTATATTGAAAGAAAAAGTTGGAAGGAAGGGGCCGTTTTATTCATATTTACAGAGCAAGAGTTATATTACAGGAGTTGGAACACACTACAACTTATTATGTAATTTTCAGTTATGTAGCAAAATAGGACATATCTACCAGGTTTTGATGCATTCAAATTCAAATATTTTGAGCTAAGAACTCAGAGATGGCAAGTGAGTTTATTTATTCATTATCAAGCTCTGTTCATAATTTTTGATAAGTTACTCATATTTACATTTAGGCCTTTACATAGTTTGCATTGATTGACTAGTAGTATGGAATTTCAAAGTCAAAGTAGATTGTTGTTTTTTTGCATCATCATATTGAATTGCTTCATTTTGATTTGAAATTGATTTTTTAAATATCTTTTATTTGTATTCATTGAACCTTATTCTATAAAAATAGAGTCCTACTTTTCTTACTTTCAATTGTCATTAGTTTTGTTTGCTTGTTTTGTTGTTGTCATAGAATGTACAAATTGTCCCTCCTTTTTTTCCACTGATATGACCTCCATGTTTCATAAGCTATAGAAACAACCCTTGCATGAAGACAATAACATTGTATGTAATTTTGTTGAATAAAATTTACGGCCATATAAATAGAATTATATCTTTTCTTTCTTATTAAGTATATTATTGTATGTGTATTGTTGGTTTTAGACAATTATCATTTTTTAAGAAGATATATTATTTTCTGATTATTCATTCAAGTTCATGAAAAGCAAACAATGCTTTTGGAGTTGGAGCAGTATTCTTCATTTGCCATTGAACACTAGTCTTCATCTTTGGATAGACTGCTGCTGCTCAATAGGACAGAAACATTGCGGGGATCTCTTTAGTGGTTTCACATTGGATTACTAAATTATGAACCAGGTGGTCATTCTTAATCTTAAATCAAAGAGTCGTGTACGCTATAGAGACCACGGTTGACATAACGCAGCTGTCCTTTCTAGTATAGATAGGGAAGTCTGAGTTCGCTCAGTCTCAGTCCGTGTTTTGGCAATCTGCCAGCTTCTTCATTTCCCCAAACACAACAGCACACGTTCTTATTTAGCAATCTCTGCCTTTAATTGAGGTTTTGATGATTCATGATATTGGCTTCCGAAGGACGGACTTCACACACTTTTCCTTACTTGAGATTAGGTTAGCAACACACAGAGAAGAAGTCATCTGCGATACACTAGCATTCTATATGGGAAGTGACAATTAATTATTGTCACTATTGTACGCTATAGAACCTGGAAACAGTGATAGGCTGTGACCTTTTGAGCCAATTGCTCCTAAAATAAGTAAATGAGATCATATATAGCGCTTTTCCACGGTCATCACCATGCTCTAAGCGCTTCATAATGCCACATTTTATCCCCGGCGAAACATATAATACATCGGACGAAACATGCTACCTGTTAGGCGCGTATACAAATTTTCGTACAAAGGCAACGCCAAGGGGACCTCCGAATTTTACACCCGTCTCCGATAGGATGTGAAAAATCGCGTAAAGAGTCTTTCCCAAGGACTCAACGTCAGGACTCGAACACTGGGCCCTTCGATCTCAAAGCGGATACGCTGGCCACTAGGCTGCCGACTCCTGCTCCTACAGACTACACATTGTATATCATTATGTAGGTAGATGCGGTTTTTTTCTTCTCAATATTGTATAGTATTAGTATTATATTATGGATGAAAGGATAACATTTGCCTTTATCGTCCCATAGGGAACTGTGTCATTTTGGGTTCAATTTAAAAAAGAGACTGGAACAGCCCGCGCGTCAGCCGCAGAACAGCGCCGCTAGATAGGCAATAGGAGTTAGCCCGAGGAAAAATACGAAGTGGGACTCGAACCTGGGTTATTGGGGTGTCAGTAAAATGCCTTAAGGACTAGGCCACCTCGCCCCTATTGCAACAAAGACGGAGTGCCTAGCAAGGACCCATCTCTTTGCAAAGTGACATTCTTCACATACATAAGTAGACTATTCAAGGCTGTGGTTTTCGTTTGCTCTTAATTAACAGACAATATAGATATATGCTGTATCATCATGGGTGTGACTTCTTCTCAGTAGGAGAAGGATAGCGTCATGACTTGACTCGTCCAAATGGTTCCTCACCAATCATGAGAGGAGACTTAACCACCAATATCTCAAAAGGCATTGGGGTGTTTCGCGTGGGTCCTAACACGAGATGCCATTTTAACAATAACACTAAAGTTATCTATTTTTTTTGTTTTTTTGTTTTTTTGGGGGGTTTTACGGCTCTTCGACCTCTTGGATCATAAACAGCGCCGAAAAAGTAAGACGATAGTTTCAGTGAAAAGATAAGAAACAGAAGTAGATTGTCTCTGTGGAGAGAGTACATACATACATGGCATGGCAATCAATACATACATTCAATGCATACACTACATACATGACGATAACAATCAACAAGTTGAACAATATCTAAATCTAAAGGGAGAATAAGTAACGTGACGCCTATTGCTTCACAGGAAAAACTTGATGCACCGGATATGTTTGAAAGGATTCAAAAAGACGATTTATTACCACGAATTATAGAACCCAAAATGCATTTCATAGCTAACCTATATTTTTATGATATTAAACACAACTGTCATTGAGCACATGTTTGATACGGATTTTTAGAGACAATGGTACAAAAATGAAACACAAAGAAGACCTATGACATTATTCATTATCTTCAACTTCAATACAATAACAATTTTTTTCCAATGAAATCAATCAAACTATTAACACATTTGTGATTACTTCAAACCCTCTTTGAACATAATGTCATGTACACCATTTTTCAATTACCGTTGGTTGAGGTTCAACAAAGCAAATACACATGATACAAAAATTGAACTGATGTAATTACAAACAAAAGTAATTCATGGCGTGAAAATGTGAAAGACAAAGAGCATTTAGTGTACGCTGTTTCTGAAAATCATCCAATCATCAATATTGTCTAGTCTTAACTAATTATAATGGAAATGGAAGATTGATTACACAAAATGTATATTGGAAACATAATACTCACACTATGACAGACATAATAAAAGCAATCGTTAGGGAGTTTCATATTTCATAAGATGCATGAAACAAACCGGATATAATCTGTAGCAATGAGGAATTCACTGCATTATCCCCCTCTCTCTCTATCTCGCTCGCTCCCTCTCTCTCTCTCTCCCCCCCCCCCTCTCTCTCTCTCTCTCTCTCTCTCTCTCTGGTAATCGACCTTACCTCCCTGCGATGATCATCCTAATGGACTGTTTTGTTGGCTAGCTGCCGTTCTGCTATTCCCCTCAGCCACGATTAATACGATCTAGAATGCGTCGATGTCCTCTTTTTGCACTACAAACAAATTATCAACCAATTTGGTTCCCACCGCCACCATCCCATTCCACCCCCGTTAAATGTTGTCGTTGCACGCCATTGAACGCAATGCCATCGTGCGCCACCGAAGTGTTTTGTTGTCCATGCATTACATTATGACAATTGAATGAATTAGTCTCTTGAGTTAGTCGTAGAGGTCTTAATTATTACTTGACGACATGCATACCGACGGCTTGCTGTTAGTCGTCAAGTACTTTCTCACACTTGCCGCCGCACTGTCTATTGTGAGGCATGTTTTAAAGAGGGAGAGAGGGGTGGGGGGGGGGGGTGTCCACAATTAGCCCTTAGCATCGCCTTACCGATACGACATACTTACTAATGATGATAATATTCGTATATTAGTATATAAGGAACTGCAACAGGCACGGAATGGGTTTATTGTTTGTGGATAATTCGTCGTCGTCATATTAATATCATACACAGGCCTGTAAAATCTTCAGCCGATTATTGTCTGATTTCAGACGTTTTTTTACTGTCCAAGTGGACTTGAAAAGCCATTAGATTGTCTTTCCACATTGATATTTTCTTTGGGATATGAAATGTTTCAGACTATTTTTTGCCATGTACACCTCTGTATACAGTTAGTAGTGTTTTATTGTGCCGTCGTCTTGTGGTGATTCTCCGATGACCAATGAATTGTGAGCATTGGCTAGCTACCTACCTGTGCCTCGAGATCGATTCGTTGTCGTCAAGACATTATTATTTCCGTCATCCTGAGCGCGCTGTGCTTTATTTAGTGGGCAGGGGGGATTTTCTCTGATTTTGGATTGATATTATTTTACTTTACTATCCACGTTTACCGAAGTACTGATTCCACGTTACTACTATATCGATGGGTAAAAGCCATAACGTTATCATCGGGACTTGACAAGTTTCTTGATTTGCCATATATTATTATACAACCCTGTAGTTGGTATTTTCGTGGTCCGATCGATCTCCAGTGTTGTGCTTGTCGCCATCGTTTCCTTCGCATTCTTCGACCAACTACTTGCGTCGAAGATATTATCATAATAATTGCATGTACTCTAATTAGAGCGACTCGCTGTAGTGCCAGAGCGTCTCTGTAACTAACTGTAACGATGAAAGTGCCGTCTAAGATAAAGAAGGCAATCCGCTTCTGCCAGGCGGCCAAAGATCGCCTCTTGCCAGACGTGGTAGGCTACCTGTCTCTGCTGGTTCAAA
>JAULCB010210628.1:0-14222 GCA_032358575.1 Dendronotus rufus
CTCTCTCTCTCTCTCGCTCTCTCTCTCTCTCTCTCTCTCTCTCTCTCTCTCTCTCTCTCTCTCTCTCTCTCTCTCGACGCTTGCTGGTGGTGGCGACAGTGTTATCTCTGATAGAGGATGGGAATAATAACGAGCAAAACAAGATACCAAGAAATGGCTTGTATTTACTCCGTACGTACACACACACACACACTCTCTCCCTGTCCCTCTCTCTGGCTACCTCACATACACAATCCAGGACATAGAGCATTCACATACACACAGGCCTGTAAATCTTCAATTTCAGACCTTTTATTATTATCCAATTGGACTGAAAAGCCATTCGTTTTTGTTTCATTGGGATATGAAATGTTTCAGACTTTCTTTTTTGTGTGCCATTTACACCCCTGCCTTTGGAGTGTTTTTATCAATACATTAGCAAGGAATGTCAATGACTGATGGTTGTCCTGGAAAAGCTTGTTCACATATTATACACACATCCCTCCACCTCTCTTCTACCCTACAAGACAGAGCCAACTATCCAACTTCTACTACTACTATTATTATTTCTTTTTCATTCGCCCTGAAGAGCCAGCAGGCGAAAGCGCTTGGCGATTATTAATAAACTGTTTACCTTTGATTTTCTACAAGTGAAGTTGTTTGTTCTTTACATTTTTACATATATATTATCATCTATGCGCCTAGAGCCTAGTTTACCTGGGATATGAGCGTCTTGAGGCCTTGGCGAAAGGCGATATACAAATTATAAACTCATTATCATTATATTTATGAGCGCTCTATAAGTCAATGTACATTATTATTATTATTATTAATTATTGATGCTTGCTGCAGTTCCTGATCCATAGTCAGCTCTTTGTTTTGTCAAAGGTGGTAATTGGGGCGTCTACAGCTCTTTGTTTTGTCAAAGGTGGTAATTGGGGCATCTACAGCTCTTTGTTTTGTCAAAGGTGGTAATTGGGGCATCTACCTCATTCACCATTTAAGGCTGATCATGGAGCTGGGTGCCAACACTGCAAAAGGGGTATAAGGCATTGGATAACAAAACTCAAAACAAATTATTATTATTATTATCTTTCACTCCTTCTATCAGTTTAGTATTCACCTCATGTTTGTTTAGTGCCTTCCATAGTTCATTTCTTTGTACTGAATCAAAAGCTTTTTGCAAATCTACAAAACATGCCTCTTAATTTTAAATTTTAAATTTTTTTAATTTTCTCCTCGTTTTCCATTCCAGACGGTGGCAGCATCCCCTCGGTGGCCGGCTCCCTGACCCCACCGGACAAACTCAACGGAGAGCTGATGGTGGTAGGGGGGCTACCTCCTTCCCACCACCCGTCCCACCAACACCCCCACGCCCTTACCCACTCCCACCATCCCCACCCCCTCACCACCCACAACGGCGGTGGCGGGGATTTCACCAACCTGCCCTCCACCATTACCTCGACTAGGCAGGCCCCACCCAGCCCCCTGCCCACCCCGTCCCCTCCGTCGTCCCTCGGCCTCGTGCCGGCCAACAACAATGGCCGCCAGCCCATGGAGCTGGACCACCCCCACCACGCCTCCTCCCTAGCTGCGGGGGGCACCACTACCAGTGGCCACAACGGCGGGCCCTTGACCTCTTGTGTCTTAACCAAGTGAGTAGTGGTACCGGCAAGCATTCATAATTCATTCATCCATCTTTTCATTTATTCGTACATTCGGCGCTGATATTGTCCATGGAGGTCGAAGAGCTGTAAAACTAAAACAAACAAACAAGATTCATTCATACATCTATTCATACATCCATACATCTTTTCATACATCCCATCTATCCATCCATCCAATCATTCATCTATTCATTCATTCATACATCTATTCATAAGAATTTTTTTTGTTTTCTCTCTCCTTGTTTTACGTTTCCCAGCAGATCCTCGGAAGAAAAGAAGTTGTCCAGGTATGGGATTGAGTTTTATATTCGCTGTCTGTAATGTCATTTTAAACTTCTAAGCGGGTGGTCGGAGGGTGTTTCTGGGGGGTTTCTCTTTTTTAACGGTTAACTCAAACTATCGCCTTACTTTGTCCTAGTATACTGTAAGAATGGAACATGTTTGTATTGAAGTAAGTTTCCAAGTCTCATTATATTAGTGGTTGTTTTTGTGGTGGTGGTTATATGATCCCATCATGCACTAAACTTGAAGTTGTGAACTTCCCATCATGCACTAGACTTGTGATTACAAACTTCGCATCATGCACTTCAATTGCGATTGTGATTATCCGCGGTTAATTTTTTTCTATTGCGTTTTTTTTTTTTTTCAGGGAAGCCATGCGAAACTACCTCAACAAACGGGACGATCAGACGCTGGTCATCTTACACGCAAAAGTGGCCCAGAAATCTTATGGCAACGAAAAACGGTATGACCTATCAAATACAAATACACATTTCTTAACATTAAATCAATTTTTGTTTTATTATCATTGTTTTTATCATCATCATTATTATTTTTAATCATCATTTTTGGTTATAGTTATCATCATCATTATTATTATTATCATTTTTGGTTGTTGTTATTATCGTTAAAAAATGGTGAATTTTCGTCATGAATGATGCTGGATATTGAGGTCCCCCCCCCCCACACTTTTTTTTTTTCACTATGTATCCTATTGTATATTCAGGTTTTTCTGTCCCCCTCCGTGCATCTACTTGTTTGGCAACGGGTGGAAGAAGCGTCAGGAGTGGATGAAGAGTCAAGGGGAGTCAGACTCGGACTCAGAGGTGTGTTCCTTCATGGGCATCGGCAACTCGGACCAGGAAATGGTGCAGCTCAACCTGGAAGGAAAGGTGCGTTATGGGTAGAATATAGTAAAAATGGATAGTTATAGAGCGCATCTCCACGTCAGTGCTCGATGCGCAAGTAATACAAAGGCAGAAAAACAATAATTATTATAAGGGATATCATTCAACATTAGCAAAAGAAAAGACGGCATAAAATAATAGATACATATCTTACACATAGTTTGGTAAAATAACTGACTAGTTACAAGTGATGGCATTTGTAACGCTTATCCTTGTTCTTCACCATGCTCTAATTAAGCGCTTCACAATGTTCAATTACAATTTATCCCCTGACAGGCCAGTAGCAAATGAATAATTCCTGGGTAGGCCAGGGTTAAGCCAATTAATTGGTTGTTGTACATTTGTATGTATAATATTATGGTCAGGTCTATAAATCTTCAACAATTGTCTGTTTTTAAACTATCAAAATGGACTGAAAAGTCATTAGTTTTTGGTTCTACATTGCTATTTTCATTGGGATATGAAATGTTTCAGACTATTTTATTATTTATCATTTACACCCCTGCTTGATTTATTTTCATTAACATTCAAACATTTGAATTCTCTACCTTCTGTGATGTCGTCATTTTACATCTTTTGATATATACCAACTCTTCTTCCCTTCCTTGATCTCCAGACGTACTGTGCGGCTAAAACCTTGTATATCTCCGACTCTGACAAGCGCAAACATTTCATGTTGTCCGTCAAAATGTTCTACGGCAACGGCCAGGACATCGGTGTCTTCCAGAGCAAGAGGATCAAGGTCATCTCGAAGCCGTCGAAGAAGAAGCAGTCGTTGAAAAACGCTGATTGTAAGCCCTCCCTCTCTTGATTGAATAGCTTGCAAAAAATTTTAAGAAACTCATTTTTCTTCAGAACAGTCGTTTGTTGACTGCAGGCCTGTAAATCTTCAGTCAATAATTGTCTGATTTCAGACTTTTTTTTACTATCCAAGTGGACTGAAAAGTCAATAGTTTTTGTTTCCACATTGCTATTTTCATTGGGATATGAAATGTTTCAGACTATTTAAGCGCTATATAAAAATGATCTTGAATTAATTCGAAAATAGAAAGTGTGTATGGAGTAATTAAGCATGAAAAAATGTTTTTAATCGACTTAGCGAGTTTTGGAAAACCATTCTTCAATTCTTTATTGGTATGCCACACACAACCTTTGAACCTCACCCTTACTTTCTCATCATTCTCCTTTCCCAGTGTGCATAGCTTCAGGAACCAAAGTTGCCCTCTTCAACCGTCTCCGATCGCAGACCGTGAGCACTCGCTACCTCCACGTAGAGAATCACAACTTCCACGCCAGCTCCACTCAGTGGGGAGCCTTCACCATCCATTTGTGTAAGGAATGTCAGAACACTCGACAAAGCAAACATAATACTATTACTATATAAAATAACAATTATTATTTATTATTTATTATTATTCCAGGCCTGTAAATCTTCAGCTAATTGTCTGATTTGATCAAATGACGGAACTGGTTGATTCTTTTTTTATATATATAGTTACTACAACAATTATACTTTACCTGAAGGTGTGGGCAATTTTCAGACAATATTTTGGGGTGATGGTGATGGGTCATTTATAGGCCCGAGTATTGAACAATGGCATTCTATAGAGCTGGCAATAATGATACTTTGTGTGTGTGTGCGGTAAAATAGTATAATAATCCCTGACCTGAAGTGTGGACAATTTTTTGGTGAGGGGTCATTTATTATAGGCCTGAGTAATGAAAAATGGCATTCTATATACAGAACTAGCAATAATTTGTGTGTGTGTGTGTTGCAGTGGTAATGCTATGCAAATAATGATGACTTGTTTGTTGGTGTGTGTTTCACAGTGGATGACGAAGAAGGCGAGTCTGAGGAGTTTACGGTGAAGGATGGCTACATCCACTATGGCTCCACCATCAAGCTGGTGTGCTCCGTCACTGGCATGGCTCTACCCAGGCTGGTAAGTAGTACGACCAGAGAAATTAGATACCGAGAATGAACACTTCTCTTTAAACTTGTGTTCACCTCCGGTTTTTTTACATGTCGATACTAGGCCGTGCTGCGAGCAGCAATTTCACCTACTGCTGGTTCTTTATATATATAATTTATTTGTTTATATTTGCCTGCACTACTGCCAAGCGAGATAAAATGTCGAGTTGGTTTATTCCAACACCAGTTGTTGGCTTTGGTGGGGGTCAAGATGGATTTTAGAGGTCATGCTATCTCTGTAGTACACTTTAAGGTATCCGAGAGTCCACATCCTTTGGGACTATTAGACTATTAGTACTGATATGATCCTTGGAGGTTGAAGTGCCATAAACCTCTAAAACAAACAAACAATCCATTTTGTGCATGTTTAGTTTTAGTATTTTCTCACGACTTCATGATGTTCTTCACTTCTACTATATGAAACTTTTATTTTTGTCTTTCCGTATTTTGTCCAGATCATACGTAAAGTCGACAAGCAGACGTCGCTGCTGGATGCCGATGACCCCGTGTCACAGCTCCACAAATGTTCTTTCTACCTCAAGGACACGGAACGCATGTATCTCTGTCTCTCTCAGGAAAGAATTATTCAGTTCCAGGTAGGCCTTCCCAAGTCTCATGTCTAGCTCTGTTAGTTCCTTTTTTTAACGTATAAATTATAAACTAATATAAATCTTCAGTCAATTATTGTTGTCTGATTTCATACCTTTTTTTTACCATCCAAGTGGACTAAAATAAATAGCCATTAATTTTGTTTCCACATTGCTATTTTCATTGGGATATGAAATGTTTCAGTTTCAAGCTATTTTTTTAATTTGCCATTTATTTACACCCCTGTTGAAAGGATGCGTAAAACAATGAATTTGAAAAACGGACAAATGCCAACCAACCAATCGGCGCTGGAAGGATCATTGGAGCGCAAAGCACTGTAGACTAAACTCTAAAACAACCAAATGATTATTTCTCCTCTATTCTTTCCTCTCTACTCTATGATAGAGCGTTTTAACTTTTGCCATTTACGCCTGAATGTTAACGTTACCCCTCTCCCCCAATCCTCCCTTCTTCCCCTCCCCTCTTCCCCAACCCTCCCTCCCTTCACGTCTATTCCACACACCACCCCCCCACCACCACGATGGGTTTGGTTCCCAACCCCAGGCCACACCGTGCCCCAAGGAAGCGAACCGTGAGATGATCAATGACGGTGCCTCGTGGACCATCATCAGCACGGACAAGGCCGAGTACACGTTCTACGAAGGCATGGGCCCCGTCAGTCGGCCCGTCACCCCTGTGCCTGTCGTCAACAGTCTCAATGTGAGTAGGCGCTTTCATTCCATATCATTTACTATGGAGAGCTTGTTTCATGGGGTCAGCGCTATATATATTACTATTATTATGTTCAACTGTGTTGCTGTCTTATAACTGTGATGCTGTCTTATTATGTAGAGTTCTGTGTTCTGTAACTGTAAAGCGCCAATGAGCACTCTAAGTGGACATAAAGCGCTATATAAATCAATTATTATTAATAATATAATGATAATAACAGTCTCAATGTGAGTCGCTTTACTTTAATAATACAGTGGAAGTCGGACGTCGTCGGGTATAACGAAAAGTCGCATACAGGGATTTCAACCCGCTTCGTTGTAGCCGATTTCTCGTTGAATCCGGCGCCCACTGTATAATGATAATAAAACGGTGTTCCCACTTTCGTCCCAAAAGTCTGGAAAGTTTACCTCTCCCAATTAAGAAATCACAGTGTCTGGATGATTTTAAAAAGAAACTGAAAACGTATTATTTTCGAAAAATGTTAGACTAGTGATCCTGAACCCAGTGAAAATAGCTGTCATACTTTTAAAAATTGTTTTATTGTATGTAGCCTTGTAATGAGTCTAGAGCCTATTTTTCCTGGGATATGAGTGCACTATATAAGTGTACATCATTATTATTATTATGCCCCCAATGACCGTTGTTGTTTGTGTTTGTCTCTCGTAGTTGAATGGAGGAGGGGATGTGGCGATGCTGGAGCTGAATGGAGAAAACTTTACTGCTGACCTCAAAGTGTGGTTTGGAGAAGTGGAGGCAGAAACTATGTACAGGTAGGTGCTCAGCCCCCCTCTTTTTGGCATGGTCAGTGTCAGCTCTTCTTTTGGGGTCTTTACTTTATGGTCTTTGTGGTGGTGGTGGCATGCCCAACCAGGGATGTATGGATTCTGACTGGGTCTGATGTCGTTGAATCCTTGGGAAAGCCACTACACAATTATTCTCAATAATGTGTAGACTTTGTGATTGATATTTTGATTGCTGTCATAGTCTTGTTGGTAGTAATGATGTGCCGTATTGTATTTTCTTCCATCTTCATTGTTATTATCGTCATTACTGTTATTAGTTATTATTATTATTGTGAACATGTCTGTGTGTTTGTTCCAGATGTGATGATGTTGATGTATTCTATTGTCTTATTAATATCATTATTACTGTGACCACCAGGTGTGTGTGTGTGTGTGTTTGTTCCAGATGTGATGACAGTTTGCTGTGTGTTGATGTACCCTATTATATTGTCTTATTAATATCATTATTATTATGACCATTGCCTGCATGCCGTAGTTCCTGATCCATTGTATTTCCCAGCTCTGTGCGTTAGTCATGGGTGGTTATTTTGGGGCATTGACCTCATTCACCATTTAAGACTGCATGGAGCTGGGTGCCGACACTGCTAAGATAACAATAACAAAACAAAATGATGACCATGTCTGCCTGTGTGTGTGTTTGTTCCAGATGTGATGACAGTATGCTGTGTGTGGTGCCTGACATCTCGGCATTCCGTACCGGGGGGAGGCGATGGGTGCGGCAACCTCTACAGGTCAGGAACAGATAAAACACCCTCGTCTTTCACACACAGATAAAACACCCTCGTCTTTCACACACAGATAAAACACCCTCCTCTTTCACAGACAGGCAAACACCCTCTTTCACAAACACTCTATCAACTTACTTTTTCGGCGCTTATATGATCCCTTGGAGGTCGAAGAGCTGTAAAACTCTAAAACAAACAAACACTCTGGAACAATTGAACTCCCTAAATACAGTAGGGGTGTGAATCTTTTAGATATTCTTCTATCTCAGAATTTTAAATTGTCCAAGTGGACTGAAAAGCCATTATCGTTTTTGTTTCCACATTGCTATTTTCATTTCAGACTATTTTATATTTGCCATTTCCACCCCTGGAGCTTCTTTCTCTGTATAAAACTTTCCCACATTCACACACACATTCATACCCACTTTCACACACACATTCACAGCCTTTTTAACCCTCGTGCCTTGCCTTGCCCTCCTCGTCCCCAGGTTCCCGTGTCGTTAGTGCGTTGTGATGGCATTATCTATTCCACCGGTCTCATCTTCACCTACACCCCCGAGCCCGGCCCCCACCAACACTGCAAGGAGGTGGACAAGATCCTCCACCGGCCACCCACCAGCCCCGATTCCACCTCCGTTAATTACAATGGCTCCTTGTGATAATGATTTATGAAAAAACTTAAACAAAACAAACAATTATTTCAGAACCTCGAATATAATAATAATAATATGATTATTATTACTATGAAAACAAAAATAATAATAATAATAATAAAATGTAAAAAATGTAAATCTTAAAATTAAAAGACTCACAAGAAATTTGTGAGCAATGTTATAATGTGAATTTTTATTATTATTATACTTATACAGGGTTTTTTTTTTTTTTGCGTTTTTGGGTTTTTTCTTGATTTTTATCTTTATGAATTATTTCTTTTTGTGTATTCCTGAAATAGGATATTATATTTTAAAAGCTACTTAAGAATCTTTTTGGCACTTTTTTTTATATAAAAAGCATTCTTGAGAACAATTTTAGCGGGGGAGTAACTTCAACTTGATAGAATTTTAACTGTTACCCAGGTTGTGAGATTTGTTTTAACTTTTTTTTTTACGCAATTATTTTTTGTGATGCAGAACACATCCTTATTTCTAATTCTACCATTAGTGACATATTTTACACGAGAGCCCTTTTAACGTTCCAAAACGAATTTGTGTTAATTTACACTTACATTGCGTAGTTTGTTTTTTATTATTATTATAACAAGGGGTATAACTGTCAACTGTTAGGGAAATTAAGATATTTTTTTTACAAAAGCAAAGAGTTCAAGTCAGCCTGTATTGGAGGTTCTCTCAATTTTACATCTAAATGAGAGGCAACATTAAGTAGGCGACATAAAAATGTGTTTGGTTAGCAGCTGAGTAATGCGTCCAGTGTATTGCTCACTGAAAAAAAAGTAGGCAAGTCTGATAATATTCAATCATAGCCTTTTGTTCTTGATAAGCTGAAGAATAAGTGTACAAAAGATTGCATATGTCCTATGTCTATTAGTATAAGATACATCATTAATAAGGTGATGATTAAAAGTGAATGTGAAAAATATGCAGGGAGTGGAGTGAGGCTCAATCCAACAACTTCACCAGTGATGGCCAGTTGACACGAAATAACTACACACATACACATACTACACCCACATACATACACACACACTCACCAGGCCTGTAAATCTTCAGCCAATCTTCAGACTTTTTTCTTTCCAAGTGGACTGAAAAGCTATTAGTTTTTGTTTCCACATTGCTATTTTCATTGGGATATTATGAAATGTTTCAGACTATCTTTTCATTTGCCATTTACACCCCTTGACACACACATACACTAACACAAGAAAAAGATTGTTAAGCACAGAAGACTTGTTTATAAACTTTTTGTTCGTCTTGATTGTTCAAGATTTCATCATCTTGCTGTGTGACAGTCATGAAAGTACTTGTAGAATTAGTCCTAGTATTATTATTATTAGCACCTACGACGCCAAGCATTAGTTTTATTTTAAACTTATAATTTATTTCAAACTTTGTCATGTTATTTCATTTAATGGTAAGTTGCCATATTGTTTCACCCGTTGTTTTTTGTTGGGTTTGTTTGAGGGAAGGGAAGTGGATTATTTCCTTCTTAATCAAGATAAATATTTTTTTCTATATTCATTTTTCCAAGATTTAAGATTATATAGTCCGCTTCAAAACTCTTTCTCACACATAACTAACGGCCTACATCGATGGAACCATCAAATTATGGATCTGAATTGAACTTGACACTTTGATGTAGATTCTAAATTGTTTAAAGCCATACGGGCCATTTTAATGATTTTCACCTTTTACCATTTCCTAAAAGCGGAGATGAAAATCTGTGTTCTCACAAAACGACATACTAATAGCTGCCATTGCTTTTGAGATACCAATCTCCTGAACAAATTGAATTATGCCCATACGCTTTTACTTCGTGTTATTGACGACAATATTATGTTAACTTTAGAGTTTTGTTTTTTGAAACAACAACTTTCCAATATCTTTTCATTATAATTTTAGTGTTGTTGAGCAGTGTGATATTTATAAACGTTTTTTTAACGCAATCAGTTTTTGGTAAAGACTCGTTGACATTCAACACGAGTAAGTACCTACAATGTACTAATGTTTCTGTTTAGGGTCACATTCATTAGAATTGTGAAAAAGATCATAGGAGTTAACTGCCGTGAAAGAAGTTAAAGTTATAGTTTGCATGTAAAATTATGATTATATGCATGCAAACCTACCTCTTCTAGTTGTTTCTAAGAAAACGGTCGAGATATTATAATGTGTGATGTGATAATGAGTTTAGGAAACGGTAGAGATATAATGTGTGATAATGATAATGAGTTTAGGAAACGGTCGAGATATTATAATGTGTGATGTGATAATGAGTTTAGGAAACGAATCGTAGTAGTGGTGTCCTACTTTTATTTATTTTTTCCTCATTTCTTCATAAGATCATTTTGGTTTGTATTCAAGTAAAACGATTTTATTTTTTCCTCTTTAACTTTTTCTGTTTTTGTAACTGAACTCCTGCTGCCAAGTATTTCATTTTACGCTCACCAATACCAATAGTGTTATCAGTTCAGTGACCAACTTTTTATGTTTTCTTCTTTTATTTCATTTTGTTTTCCCATTTTAATGGAGAAGAGAAACTGTCGATGTCTACACCGAGTTTTTATCATTGATAGCCTGTTGGACTTTACTTTACTTTGTTAAATTGTGATGACTTCTTCCTCCCACCCCTAAACTACAACCCCCACCGCTATCCGGCCTCTGGGTTGTTTGTTTACTTTGTTTCTGTGTTTAAATTAAAAGAAGGCAATTATTGAAAGCTGTACACGTTTTCTCAATACTGTTATCTATCTATACCTTACTTAGTCTACTTCTTCATTTCGAGACGTGACGACATTGTCCACTATTAATGGTTCCTTCGTTATATTATTATTCCATTAATTACGTACCGTTATACATGATTACTATTATAGCTGTTATCTAGTACTAGTAGTATAAACTATTTACATAAAAATATAGGATGAATAATCATTGTAATGGGGCTGTTTTGACAAAACAAAATTGTCAATCCTTTACCAAATGGGGTCTATCTAGTAGATTTAATATTGTGGGAAGGTTAACAACACTCTTGCCCCTTGACACTGCCTGAGAGAAAATCTATGCATCTCCCTAAAAGAGTATAGGGTAGGGTGGTTATGGTTTTAAAATCCTGAAAAATACATTTTCCACTTCAAATTTAAAGAATTGGATGTTTTTTCCGAAAAACATTAAACTTGAGCTTGATTCAAAAGAGAAATTGAGAATTAACAAAAAACGCAGTCAAAGTTTGGTTCAACTTAATCCAGGCATGCGACTTTGAAATTAAAATAGAAATGAATAACAATGAATAAGTTTCTCATTCAACCAAAGGATCTGGGAATCCCCTATAAAAAATTTACCGTAGCTACAAATCAAAGACGGAAATTTAAAGCTCTTGTTAATGTGACAGTATCATTTTTTGCGAATCATTGTGTAATTGTAAACAAGACAGGGTAAAGGGGCAGTCAGTGCCCACACGGGTGATCTCTATATGTGTCTAGGGAATTGGGTTCGTTTTGGGCGATCCCTTTCAATGCATGGGTGAAAGGGTTCAGCTAACTTTTTATCTTTCTCTGTCTTCTTCTTGTAAGTATTCTCTACATACAATTCCTCCTATCTTATTTCAAAGACACGATACTAATATTATATAATATTATGTTGCAATGTTCCTTGCTTGTTGTACCTACTACTTGTGTAAATAGAAGACTGCTGAGATGAAGAGCGTATGAAGGATGCAACCCTGCTGTATCTTATTTCTTATTTGTCTTTCATTTTCCATGGATTCATTTGATTATCAAATTTTTTTTTTTCAATTGTTAATCCTATTGCAGCAATTTATTAGTTTTGTCATACTCTGTGTACACACATACGTTTATTCCTCATATATACATATATAAATATAATATTACTGAATATAGTGTATATGGCTCTGATGAGTGTTTTTGTTTTGATAATAATAATAATGATACTGTCATTCTGATAAAATCGTCGCATAGTTTGCTACTGTTGTTGACATTTGTTGGCTTTAGAAATTGTCTTTACCATTATTATTTGAATGATGACTTAGAATTATGAAGAAAAATGGCATATATTATATATATATATATGTATGTGTAATCGTGCTGTATAACTGAAGGTAAGATTAAAAGGCTTGGTCTTTTGGACTTCCCTTTATGCTGCTTTGTCTTTCTTTACTTTTTTTATCATCATCATTTAAGGTGTAATCTTCTTATATTATCAACATAAAGGGCTGCTAGAAGTAGAAGCTGTGGAGACAATCAAAGCGAGGTGAGTGAAAATGGAAAAGCTTCTGTGAGTGTGAGGGAGGAGACGGTAAAACACCGGACGTTTCGGGTTACTTCTCTCTTCTCAGCCTGAAACTTTCTGTATTTTAGTTTTACCGACTGTCTCGTCCCTCACAGAAGCTTTTCCATTTTCACTCACCTCGCTTTGATTAACTTTTGGTTAGTGATGAGAACCTGCACCATTTTTATCAAATTTTGTGTAAATGCTGCAATATATTTTTGTCTTCACTGGGACTGAAGTAATTTTTCACCTATAGCTCAATATCTTCATCATTTAGAATGTTGGTTTCTTACAGTCCAACGTGACTTAACTTGGAAATTATGAGTCCAGTGTACGAGTTTTACCATAATTGGCTTGGAAACAAGTCAGTCACAGAAAAACTGAAGTCTCCTTGTCATGGCTTACTACAGAAAACCGTGTTCAGTTCCTCTTGCAGTACATGCAGAAATGTTGTTTTCCTGTACTGGAAGAGAAATTGATCTCTCAGTGCAGCATTCAATTTTCCAAATTCTCAAAATATGAATTGGTGGTTGCTAAAATAATAACTACGGGTATCAAAAGTTGTTCACAAAAAACCAAAGCACCTGGATCTGATGGCAAGATTCTTGGGAATCACACAATTTTCCAGATTCTACATTTCTACACAACTTGTAATCTGTTATCCAATACCTTGTATGTGTACCACTTTCACAGTGTCAGCACCCCCAGCTTCATGATCAGTCTTAAATTTAAATGGTGAATGAGGTAGACGCCCCAATAACCAAACACCTTTCACAAAAACAGAGCTGGGAATAGCCTTAACGTACCAACAGAGTGGAGTCACTTTCCCCTCACCAGCACCATGAGGGGCGAGATGATTTTAGTACAAAAGAAATGCATAGCCGTCGCTGGAGTGCAGTCACCAGCCTCACCTCTCCCCTTCACGCCCCAAATTTTCTTGGGGACGAGCTATTTTACTGCAACGCTTAATTTCTCGCACCTTGCAAGCATCAAAACACCAAAACGATGCTTGGTGTGTACTTTTGATCTGCATAAACACACTGTCTGTTGTGTGTAGTCTCATGAATGAGTTGTACATCACCAACATCTTGAAAACTGACAATACGAGGGAGAGGGTTATATTTATAGTATAAGTCTGGGGAGAGGTCTCTACTCTAGTCTCCGACAGGCCCCTTGCTAACCCCATTTGGGGCTAGTAAGGGGAGGGGGGAGGACCTGCTTGGTGACTCCACTCTGTACCCTAAAGGAGTCTTTGACTTGCATAATAATAGGTACCCTATGGCTATACTATGAGTGACAAAGTACTATCTTGTACTTTTGGTCATCTTCATACAGAAAACGGGACAAGCTCAAGAATCCTGGCTGGGTCATGCCTCAAGTTCTTGAGAAAGCAGACTCTTTCATTAACACATTGCATCGGAAAGAAGACTCATTAACACAATTCGCCGTGCATCACATGCAAGGGCCATTTTCATGATTTTCACCTCGTACCATTTCTCCCTCGTGTAAAATCTACTCACAGTTATACAACAGGCCTGTAAATACCAATCTTTCAAAAAGTCTGAAAATTTTGGGTCATCATATTTCCATCAAATTACGGAAAATGAGTCATAA
>JAULCB010210738.1:0-10005 GCA_032358575.1 Dendronotus rufus
CGACGAATCTATAAATAAATAAATACAAATTAATAGGAATGATTACTTTTCATAACGAAATTAACGATACGATACTAGGCCAATGGGAATAAATATACCTAAACCGTACGTTCATTAATAATTATTTTACTTGTATCTATCTAGAAGATCTACTAAATCACTAAATGACCTCCTTTCAGTCGTAAGAGATTACTTAGATATTTGAAAGATGTTTCTATCATTATCTGAATGCTTCTAATCACGCCAGGTTTGACTAAATTATGTCAAATTGTAGGGCATTGGCAGCCTAGTGGTCAGCGTATCCACCTGGAGATTGAAAGGTCTAGGATTTGAATCCTGACTGGGTCTGACATTGAGTCCTTGGGAAAGACTCTTTACACAGTTTTCCTCATCCTGTCAGAGACGGATGTAAAATTTGGAGGTTCCCCTGGTGTTGTCTTTGTCCGAAAAATTGTATACGCACCTAACAGGCCACATGTTTCTTCTGATGTATTACATGTTCGCCGGGGATAAATGTGGTATTGTGAAGCGCTTAGAGTATGGTGATGACCGTGGATAAGCGTTATATGACTGCTTTCATTATGCAGACAGACAATCTATAATCTATTATAGGACGGCGGTTCCACCTGTATGATAACCTGAAAGCGCTTTGAGCTTATTTAATATTAATATGTGGGGTAAAGCGACGTATTAGAAACTAGATATATTTTATTATTATTATTAGTTACAATGGGTGTTAGACTGAAAGAGAACTTTGAAACAGACATTCAGACATCTAGAGCGAGTAAGAAAGGCAGTACTCAAACCAGGTTACTTGTAAGATGGAAAGAGAAGTAGAGGAGAGTGAATCATCATCACCCTTGTTCACAAGAAAGAGCATTGACCAGTAGATGAGACAAGAATCACTTCTTATTCAGAGTATTAATATTCCTTTTACTTTTCTTTTATATCGCAGAATAAAATGAGTGGATTAGATAATGTGCGCAAAATTGTTCAAGAGGAAGGTCGGACTGCAAGAAATCTGGTGCAGTATAGTGTTCCTTTATCTCAACATTCAACAGAATCTTCAACTACAGGTAAGCCAACTTTCTAACGTTGTGTATGTGACCCAGCCCTCCCTTTTCTTCACACTTTTTCACATTCCCCCAAACAATGATTTCCCCTTCAGGCCATAGAATTTCCATTAGCAGATGAACAACATTTTTCACCAGCCTCATTTTGCCTCTCCAGTTTTAGATTGTGGATGCATGGAGTGGCTTGTATGATTGTTACAGCCACTTCTTCATTTCTTTCAGTTTATTTGATATACTTTGTATTTCCTGATATCGCTAGTTTTGTTATTAGTATTTTGCTGTCTATTCTGGAGTGGACTATTATCATGTTTGCCTTTATATTTCTGATTTCAGTCTACTGCCAGGTATGACATGCTTATCTGACGAATTGCTTGAGAATAAAATAGATCGCTATATATTTCATAATATCCATCAACATCCACAACTCTAATCTGCGAATTGTACCGTTTGGTTTCTTATTCTTACTCATTTCTTTATTCAGTTTCAAGGTCAACGACTCAGACTACCAGGCGTACCAGCTCAACGACTCGGTCTCATTCCCACATCACGCCTCCTCCAGGATCTCGCAATCGACACCGGTCTTCTTCAGAAATTGCCAAATCTCCGAGATCTGATGTGGACAGTAAAAAACACGATATGCGAGCTCGTTACTGGAAATACATGTTTGATAATTTCCAGCGTGCTGTAGATGCCATTTATCAAACATGTGAGCACGATGCAAGCGTTGTGGAATGCAAGGTAGGGCAGGCTTGATATGCGTTGAACAAAGTACGTTTTTAATCATTCATCTCTTGTGGGAAAGAGAGAATGTACATTTATATCCTTGCCCAGTTACTCATCTTGCGCTCTGCAGTTGATTTTTTCCATGGATGCTACATAAATGTATGTTTGGCCCAACACTGAGTAGCATTCCAACTTATGTCATTTTAATTTTCATCAATTTTTAAAACATATTCTGTCCGATTGTATCTAACCGACCGTCTGTTGTCTTGTCTTGTAGGAAGTCATCATGATGTTAGAGCAAAGCACCAAGGACTTCAAGGCTCTGATTGAAACACTCCACATGATGAAAGCATACGAAGACTCTGCTAAAGAAGGAGACAGGTAAGAACATTTTTCAAATCGGGTCATCACAGATTCTGGTTATATCTTTTTTATTTGCCCAATAGAAAATGTTGTATATGATTCAAAAGTTGAAGGCTGACTGCTCGAAAATACCTCTCAATATTTATTTATCCTGCTTTAAAACATGTATTTTTAAAAAGTAATTTTGAATATAAGGCTTGGATAATACTTTCTTTCTTTTTTCAACATGATTTCAAATGTTAACTCCTAAGGAAAAAGCGCTATATAAGTACTGCACTGTTTTTATTATTATTATTAGTACTGAAATCATTTTCAGACCATCGGCAGTAGCTTGGGAAGTGAGGAAGATGTCTCCTAACAAACACGCCCCCAGCTCTCCAGGGCCTGGCCTCATCCCTGCTCAGTAAGTATTTACATTCCTACTCATTGACTGGTTTCAAGTAGACTGGTTTCATAGAGATTGCCTTAACGTTTTTGGCCTATGAAATGACTATGAATCCTATTGAGGACATTTTTGGTGGGTTCTACTTCTGTTTATCCTTGTCTTAGTTCCCTGCACACACCGGCTGACTTGACCTTTGTCAGACTTTCCAACCATCCTGGAATTTCCGGAAAAATATGTTGAATAAGATTAGAAAATTTATAGACTATACCACAATCTCTATTGCTACCACCTTTGGTTTCAGAGCCAAAATGAACCTGGAGAGATCAGGCCACAGCTGGGCGGACAAAGTGCGAGGAGCTCGAGCCATCAATTTCACCCAGAGCCAGACATGTGTAGATGACGGTGGGGCTAAGATCAACAAGCCTGCTGAAGACTCTATCAAACAGGAAAAGCTGATTGGTACGGGAAGGCTATCTTTAAAAGGATGTTGAAAATGTTACACCTTGATATAGCGATATATTATACACAACTTTTACCTCTAGCATTTGTTAACTGACAGAAGATCCGGAAATGTAGGATGCCAAGAATATAGAATATATTATGCCTGTATTGTAAAAAGTGTTTGAAAATAGGTTTTTCATTGTATTGCAACTGTATACTTGAACCATGTAAAGGAGTAATTCAATAGTTTTAGCAATGACTACCTCTATCATTTTGGTGACAGTTTTAGTGCATTTATTTATCACTATTCTATAGATGATGGAGATTTTGTGTGTGTGTGTCATTTATGTGCTTGATGATTTTAAGCGGACTTATCTAGATGTTGCTTTATAATGTGATCCTTTCATCCAACCAACAGAGGACACGCTTGAGGAAGAAGGATGGGAGACGGTGCAGAGAGGGAGGGTGCGGGCACGCCAGTCTCCTAGTCAGAAATCCACAGAGAACCTGGCAGTGCCTCCCACCAGCAGTGCCAAGCGTAATCTGATGCGATCCTTGTCGTCCCCGGACCAAGGCAAGACCCCAAAACTTCAGCCGTCTCCCCCCAAAACCCAGCAGTCTGCCTCGGAGAAGAATCTGTCCTCGCCCCCTCCGACTCCGGGCTCCATTAGAGAGAGGGACAGTAGTAAAGACAGCGAGAAGGAGAACAATCCCTCCTCGTCCAACACTGACCCCGGTGGTAGCCAGTCTAGCCACCCACTGACCGACCTCAGCGTCTTATCTGTGATAGTAGATGAAAACGTGAATGAAAACTCTGTGCTGCCTTCAACATCCTCCCCACTGGTGTCTATTGACAGACAGGGCTGGCAAGATTCTCTCGAGCTTCATCTGCAAGATGTGAGTAGGAATCGATGTGTCACTATTTCAATACCAAGTTTCTAACTATTTTCTCAAGAACTTGTAGATAATTTGATATGGCAAAATGTATAATGTCCGTGGTTGTGTGCACACTCCATGTTTGGCATTGTTGGTAGTGGTTTTTATTGAAGGTGTTCATTGTCTGTCTGACCAGGACATCAACGGAGCCCTCGATGAAGAGCTTCACTTGAGCAGTGAGCTGGAGAAGGCCCAGATGAAAGCCCTTGCCTATGCTGAGAGGGAGGAGGAGAGCTGGCTCAAGGAGTTGGCACGGGAACAAAACTCACAAGTGGACTACATTGACGATGCCAGTGATTTGGCTACCAGTGTAAGTAAATATATCTGTCCATTTCTGTCTGTCTGTCTCTCTCTGTCTATCTTTCTCTCCCTCTCTTGTATGTCTTTCTGTCTCTCTCTCACGCCGTTGTGGTCTAGAGGTAACGAACATGCCTGCCAGGCGGATGCCCATGGTTCGAATCCTGGCAGGGGCGAATGTTTATGACTTGACTTTGCTTTGTGGGTTCAAGTCGTATCAGAGATGGACTATAATGAGGAGGTCCTGTCTTTATTTGACCTTTCTGTGTTGAAAAGGGCGCTATAACTGCAAAGTTTGAAACCCCTCTCTCTTTTTTCTTTCTCTGTTCCTCTTCCCTCTACTTATTGCCTTTACTTTCTTGAGAGCCTCTTCCTTATAACCTCTTTTCTATAGAAACAAAGACATACAAGCTACTTCCTTTGCGAGTATTAGATAATCTGTTTGACATTTTAGACAAAATGCAAAGACTGGTTCTGGCTGTGTTCTGTGCAATCTTAGAATTTATTGTGAATGGTTTAAAAAATGATGTGTACAATGATGCAAACTGATTAAATGATCCATACATTATTTCTCGAACTTCTTTCAGACCACCAGCAGTTCTATTGACTCGTCCGGTATCACCATCACTGATTGGGAGTCCCTGGAAGCTTCCCATGAAGGTATTGAAAGTCATTGATAAAGATAAAAGCCTTAGTATTAGTATAAACTAAAATAGTTACTTTGTCATACACCACATACTTTCATACTATGGTTTCTATGTGGTGCTATAATACGTCGTTTTTGAGCATCTTATTATCTCAAAGTTTTGAAAATCTGAAGAAGCAGTTAACTCTGGTATGTTATTGTAATGTCATCTCACGAGTGAAATAAATTTGTGCTTGGAAGGCCTGTTCTTTACAATGAAGGGGCTGCCTAAAATGTTGTTAAAACGGGGTAATCTAACAACTTTGAACCTTTAATGAAGGCTGAATCTATTGTCCATTTTTAATTTTGTGATGTTGGATAAACTACTGTTCACGTTTTATTTGCTGACATTGTTTGCAGCGGAGATGAGCCTGATGGGCAAGATGTCGTGGGGAGACTTGTCCATAGAGGCGGACGAGCTCAGGAGACCAGGTCATGGAGTGCATATGCATGAGAAGTTATCTTCTCCCTCGAGGAAAAGGTGAGGGTTGCAATCTGCAATAGAAGTGTTTGATCTAGAAAGCTTAGATCTTGAGACCCAAATGACTAAGAACTTATTTTCATTGAACTGAAATGTAATTTATTGTTAAAAGTTGAATAAACTTCAATCCATTCTTTTTCGTCTATTGAATGATAATGTTTGGAAATCTTCTAAACTGTTGAATTTATGGTAGGACCCTAGAGACTAAGAGAATATAGAATAATCGGGCAAGAAATTCTCATGGTCATTTCCTTGATGCTCTTCTTGCAGATCCCTGACCGAGTCCCGTCGCCGGCACGAGGAAAAACAAGCCAAGGCCCAAGAACAAAGGGAGAAATTGATGCAGGAGAAGGCAGAGAGGTTACGGGAGCTGTCCAAAAAGGTGGGCTAACGATTGGATAACGATGCCTCTTATAATAAAATCATAAGCTGATATTATATGGGGTTGTGGATTCCGAATTCAGATATCTTCTCTGACATCGTTGCTTTCAAATCCACCATACCTTTCCAAGTTTTAGAATTTTGATATGATAAAAAAAAAGGAAGAAAGATAAGTTAAGTGAACAAAGAGATATTGTTGTAGCTGTGCATTAGTTTGTTATCGGTCAACAACAGCAGTTATGAAAAAGTGTTAACTTTGAAAACCCGCTTATGATAATCAATGGTTTATCTCCAGGTTGCTGAGGTCAGAGCTTACAAAGAAGAGTTGATGAGACAGGGCAAAACCCTGCTGGAGCACAAACTAGATCGAGCCGAGGAAATGCGTCAGTCTCAGTTACAACTCAAGGCCATGAAAGCACACGAAGAGGAGGCCAAGGTGAGAGGCTAGTAGAAGCAGGTTTTTTGAGGGGTGTTTTTTCTATGGTCAAATCTAAAAGGATAGATTTTGGGTTTGATGTTTTTCATTTCTTTTCTCTTTTTTGTTTTGTTTCATTCTTATTAGAAAATGGTATCTGATACTGATATATTATTTTGATTTTGATGCAGTTGATGTGAGAATAATTTTTTGGGATTCATTGCATTGTCATCTTCCTTTTGTCTTGTGTGTTTGTGTGTGTGTGTCAGGCCAATGAGATTGCCTTCATCAACAGCCTGGAGGCCCAGAACAAACGCCATGAGATCATGTCCAAGTATCAGGAGTCTGAGGCTAGACTGCAGGACATACAGGTAATGATGGTGATGACGATAATTATGATAAGGATGTAGGGGTGTAGATATTTCAGATTTTCCCTGATTTCAGATTATTTTACTATTCAAGCTGACTGAAAATGTTTCCACATAAGTATTTTCACTTACTTCTTCTAAACTAATAAAGATACAGGCTTCAAATTTACAGTGGGTGGCCTACGTGGTAGTGCTTGTGTAGATATCCCGGAGCCATTGATGTCTATTTAGTGAGTATGAATGCCTACTATTACCCTCACAGGAAGAGCGCCAGCGCCGATTGGAGGAAAAGCAGGCCAAGGAAGCGGCGGTGGAAGAGAGGCGGAAGGCCATCGAGGCGGACCGCAAGGCCAGGCTGACCACCATGCAGGAGAGGCGGAAGGAGAGGGACGCACGCATCGAATTGCAGCAGCAGGAGAAGGAGAAAGAACGGAAAGAGGTTGTCAGAGTCAAAGGGAAGTAAGTACCTAGGGACTTTTTGTAGTTCAGCATTCACTTTTTGTCAACTTCAACAAGTTTTACATTGGTTTTATGAGACTCGATAACAGAAGACACAGAGAAAACTGACTGGATCTAAGATAGTGCCAAGGGCTTGTTCCTCCTATGCATCAAACCGTTTTTGTTTAAACCTGATAGAGACCATGCTCAGTGATTCATTGGTTTTGGGTGTATTATTTTAGTCGGTTGTCTACCTTAATTTGTTTATTTCAGTTTTTACTGGTAAAGCATATAGAACTGCGGTAGAGATGCAATATTAAAATGCCATGCCTTATTGTCAGTAGTAGTACTAAAACGTTAAACAAGTATTTAATGACATTTTTTGAATTAGATGCCAGTTTTGAATGACAAATGTTTCTGCTGTCACTGTTCCAGGGAGAGAGAGGAGAGAATAGCTGCCCTCAATGCCCAGCAGGAGACTCAGAAGCAAGAACTGCAGAAAAAGATCCAGCAGAAAGTAAGAAGCGTGTCCTTCTCAATTGATAAATCAATTAAGTAATTAGTTTATTCAACCTCCTTACACTGAAAGGTACGAAAGGTAAATTGATCAGGAAAGAGAAAGTTTATTCAATGTTACTTCATGCACAGGCACAGTGGGCTGATCACCTGCTTGCCGTAGTTCTTTATCCATAGTATCTCCCAGCTCTGTGTTTTGTCAAAGGTGGTTATTGGGGCATCTACCTCATTACCATTTAAGACTGAGCATGGAGCTGGGTGCCGCCACTGCGAAAATGGTATAGGGCAAAGGATAACAAAACAACAATTTTATTCATTAAACTTTTCAAGTGCATTGCATCATCATCAGTCGTCTCTTTTTTCTTCTTCTTTACGACCTGATATTCTACAGCAAGACGAAACGACCCAACGGCATGAGGAATTCCTGCAGCAGATTCGTGGGCGGGCCTTTGAGAGCAGCGTGATGAAGCACTCGACGGAGGACCACAATGATGCACCCAAGCTGACCCCCTACGACCACAGCAAGATCTGTGTCATCTGTGATGCCCTGGTAAGCAGGCTATCTTGGTTGGTTTTTGTCTCAGTATTTTTCCCACATCTTTCCATAATATGACTCGACTTATCCCTATGATCTGTCTCATTGTCTTTTGGTAGTCTTGACTTAACTATTCCTATTAAGATTCAATAAAGATTCAATAAAACTGCTCTATGCCAGGTCGTGGGGGTAAGTTGAAACAGACCCTAATTCTAGTCACACCCCATTAGGTGGGCTGTTTGTTTTGTTGGTCTTGGGCTTCTTTCTTTATTTCTTTTTCATCGTATGAAAGACAGATTAAAATGTCAGATGCTCTATTTAACATCCCTCATTTCTCACCCTATCCCATGGCCAGATCCCGTCAGAGGTGTATCTATTGAGTCATCTGAGAGGAAAAAAGCACCAGCAGGTTCTCAAGGACCATAACTCTGGCAAAGAAATGACAAAGAAAGAGATTGTGAGTAGCAGCCCTTTTATTGGAATAGAGTTATTTCCCGCTTCTCTAGTTCGTTCAGAAATTCATAATCATCAAAACGGGGTTATCTGTTAGAGCATAAAGAGACTTGTTATAAAGACTTGGACTTATTACAATGATATTTTGTTCTCCTTAAAGATTGATCTCATTAAAAGTGTTTAGTAGTGCTATATTAACAACACTGGCTTACTTTGCTCTGCCTTTCATGTCAACCATTGATTTGACTAGACCTTGCTCAAAGACACCATTCCATCATATTCATTTCATTGATTTACTTACTGCATGTGAGTTTACAAAATATGATATGATCACATTTTTTTTCTTACCGTTTAATGTTTTAGACTGTTTTTGTTTTTCAAAGACAAGTTTTGTTAGCTGTTACATTATAAGTAGACACATTACCAATACAGGGAGAAGCAATACTCTGGTCTTACATCTTTCTTGTTATGTCGACTTCAGGAAAACTTTAATCTGAAGAACATCCTCGATGCGCCTGCCAACAGCTCTCATCCCAAGATAGTCACGGAGAAGGAGAGAATCAAGTCCCTCAAGAAGAGGTGCAAGAAACTCCGACAGAGGATGATCACCAGGTAAGCTGGATGTCAGACTTGGCTTTTCTTTGGCTTCTATCGGAAAAGGTGTTAGTAGGAGTTGACTTGTGTGTTGAGATATACGAGATAAGTGTGTGTGTGTGTAAATGAGGATGTATGAATACAGGGATATTGACTATAAACCCAAAGTTATCTACAGTACTCTCTGCATACAAGCATACCATGATGTATCCAAGCAATGCACTGTTTTTACTATATTATGATCCATGCATCTGTAATAAGCATGCTTAAAGTTCTGACAATTCTGTAGCATCCATTGAATTATGAACAAGAGAAGATCTTTTCATAACTACATGGGTCTCTTTCGACTATTAGTTTTGGGCAAGGTAGCTACTACTTTGGCCCATCCGGTCCATATATGTGTGATATCTTTATTATGATTTATCTATTTCCCGTCGACTGCTGTGACGTTTTCATATACTCTTGGTATTGAAAACAACTCACAA
This sequence comes from Dendronotus rufus, assembly GCA_032358575.1. Lineage (NCBI taxonomy): Eukaryota > Metazoa > Mollusca > Gastropoda > Nudibranchia > Dendronotidae > Dendronotus > Dendronotus rufus. The sequence goes on from JAULCB010210738.1 coordinate 9,570, forward strand.
CAAACCAGTGTGCCGAGTTTGAACCTGATTTGTTTTGAAATGGGCCTACAGTGTCGGACACAATTAGTTTGTTTTTCTCTTGTTGAATTAATACTGCCTTATGGAGTGATATGGGAAAAGAGTAATTCACACTCACAAATATTTGCGCAAACATTCAGCTCCATATTCACAGTGTGTCTCTACTTGCTGTTATTCCATTTCAGAGGCGAGGAGTACGAGTTGTTTTTGTCCAACAAGCAATCCCTGGCAGACTCTGAACACAAAGCCAAGTAAGTAATCGTTAACAATGGGAGTCAATAAGATATGTTGTTTTAAAACTTTTTTATTCTCTTCTTCTTTCTTCTTGTTCTGCGTTCCCATTTATTCTCTTCTTCTTTCTTCTTGTTCTGCGTTCCCATTTATTCTCTTCTTCTTTCTTCTTGTTCTGCGTTCCCAT
>JAULCB010210849.1:0-14218 GCA_032358575.1 Dendronotus rufus
ATCTGTACTGATGAGGATTTTAAATCCGAAACGGTGCCGTCTACAGATATATATATATATATATATATATATATATAAATAAATAAAGGAAGAAAAATTGTCTCCAAAAAATCAGATATATATATCTATCTATCTGACAAAATATTGACAAAACTTGTGTAATACAAAAAATGAAAATAGGTTGCAATGTTTAGTATTCAGTATTACTCCGTAGGTAGTTTATCATTGCTATTGACAATAGCCTTATAGTGCCCTTTCTTGCCTTGTCGCTTTCTGCACTTATCCCAGTGCGTTTTGTGCTGCCTACAAACCTCGTGTGATCTCCTCAAAGATTCTATTACGTGTCGACTCCATTCCTCCCACTCGGGTTATTTCTGTACCTAATCTGACCCCATCCCCAGGTGCTGCCCCAGTCCCCACCCCATCAGTGCCGGGAAAATGTCCTGAGAATACCACTTGGACCCAGTATGGAGAAAATTGTTACTTCGTGGAACCCCAAGCCTTGCTATCGTGGCCTGAGGCGGATGTCATCTGTAGGAAACTTGGTGGGGACTTGGCATCGATCCATACTGCTGCTGAAGCTGCGTCTCTTTTTTTGTTCCTACAGCTGGACAGACTGGATGCATGGATAGGCTTGCATAGGAATGGATCGGGTAAATGAATGGATCGGGTAAATAACTAGTTAGCAGTGCATCACGACTTAGAGTTCTCACAGAGTGAATCCAGCGCCAGCACGTCGCCGTCACGTCCCCGTTTTTTTCCTCATTCTTCAAGCAACACACACACACACAAACACATCTATGGAACTCTTAGGAAGAGGAATTATGTAATGTGAAATTATCAAACAATGCCTACAAAACAAAGACAATATACTGATGACTATGTCCTTAACCATGGCCACTCTCCAATGGTTCTTTCTTTCTTGATCAATTTAACTTTCGTACCGTTCGATGTAAGGGCTCCCAATGGTTAGATTTGAAATGTGTGACCAAAAAATACACCAAACTAGTGTCTCTGCTCCTGTATATGTCTTCTTATATTACGTCAAGGGGCAAGCCTTTTGGCCTAAGTCATTTTTCCTACTTTTGAGATAAACAGAAAAAACGTTCTAGTTTTACTTATATGTGTAGGTATAGGTCTGAACATTGGCACAGTGTAGTGGGTTTATTTACTAGACCATTTTAATGACATGGCCAATATAATATGAGGGGATGAATAAGGAATATGACTAAGTGCTAATTCACTTTTGGCCTAAATCTGACTTAGGCCAAAAGGCTAGCCCCTTGACGATTATTATCTTAGTCAGTCGGGTAATCTGAAAAAGATGCACTTACTTGAAATGAATGTATTCTGAAAGAACCGTTCTGGAGTACCTAATATATTGAATTTGTACTATTGTGTAATGGAGTAAAATTATCAGCACACAGCACTTGGAGGACCACATTTTGTTTTGAATACGACTGCTCCTTATGTGTGGTTGTAGTAATAAGACAGACACGTTTTACAGTAGTGACCGCCATAAGTAGCCTAATCTGTACAATTTGACCTGATGTGGGATCTTTAAGATGCTTAAAGTAAAACACAGAATCTCCCGTTTTTCACACAAAAAATCAGCCAAAAGCATAACCATGTTAACGTGTAGATATGCCCAATTGTATTTCACAGGAGAGATCATCTTGCTATTTATTCGTTGGACCTTTTTCCAGCTCAGTTTAGTACCTAATGTTACACAAATGTCTGTTTAGATGATCACTATTGTGTTCTAATTTCTTAAATCCTAATTACGTGTTGATGAAAGGATTCAGTTTGAGTTGCTGTTGTTGTCGTTTTTTCCCCAGCCCAATTCCAGTGGTCCGACCAGTCACGGGTAGACTACTTCCACTGGGCATGGGGATCCCCCTCCAGCACCAACGGAGAAAATGCTACAACAGATTGTGTGATGGTAATAATAGGATTAGTTACCTGATGTAATGTACTCCAGATAGATTGCATGTATCTGTATAGTTGAATAGAAATGATTGTTCTTTGAAAGATGTAGCATGTGTTTCACAGAATTGCCAATGTTAGTTAGTAAGTATCATGTAAAAGATAGAAACGAGTAGAAGAAAGAAAAACCTTATAGAATTAGAGAACAAGTTAGGATGACAATGTAAGAAAGAGACAAATAATGAACAGCCTGCTGATTCTCTCATTTTTACATATAATTGAGAGGCAACATTAACCTTTGTGTGGTTAGCAGCTGAGTAATACGTCCTGTGATTAACCTTTCATTTTGTCATTTTCATCTTGTCGCTATACACTATTTCTATGATGTATGGTTTGTGTGTTTCGTCATAAAAACAAGGAAAAAACTCATTGCATCTGTTTGTATCTTGGATTAGCAAAAGGCATTCATAACATTGAATATTCCGGTTAACATTAGATTCGAGCACTCAAGAAATATGACTAATCATGTATTTTTTTCTCGTGATTTGTTTTCCTTTTCCTGTCCATTTCCTTCACGGTAGCCATAGCGACGGAGAGTAATACGACTACCACACCACCTGCTACTTCCAGCACTACAGCAGCCAATTCCAAGACTGCGACTACAAAGGAGCCTTTGGAAAGCACATCCTTTCCAGCCATGACAACTGTCACAGAGAGACAAGAATCAGGTAGGACATGTCAGACTCCTTTTGGTAACATTATACAGTGGAGCATATAGCCTATAGCAAACATGCTTGGAACAACTCAACCATTGGTAACCACATCAACTCATCTCATCAGAAGTGTAACCCACAAGAAAGGATTAACGAAGACACACACTGTCTTCTTAGGTAGTAGTAGTATGTGTTGTGTTATGATTTGTCTCAATAATGATGAAAATAGCTTTATTTCATCCTCATAATAAAGGAATTTATGTTTACAGATATGTGACAAATGGTTATAAAAAAGTGGCATAACCGACCTTGATGTAGTTTTGCAGAAAAGCTGCGGTACCTATAGTTTTGGCCATTCCTTAAATGAAAGCATACGCCACCAGTCCCAACGCTTTCTCAGTAGCTCTCCCATTCACCTCACTCTTCATTATTTGACACAAGAGTATGTTACACTATTTTTTACTTAACCCTTTGCCTCCTTGTTTGTCTACAGGTTTGCCGATAGGTGTCATTGTGGGCATAGGCATTGGAGGTGTTTGTCTGCTCGGTGTTGTTTTTGGATTTTAAAAAAGCGGAAGCCAACTTTACTCACGCCTCGCCCTAGACCAGCTGCTGCTTTTGACAATACTATTTGCGGCACTGGAGAATGCGACGATGCATTGTATCTATGAGGATGGAAAGTCTTTGGGTGTTCAATTCTATCGTGGAGGCCAAGTCTCTTTTTCATGATAAAACATCTGACTGGTACCATTTCCTCAACATCATCAAATTACTGTTTACTGTTTCTACCCACCTACTTCGTACACATCTTTGTGATATCTAAATATGCACACAAAGAGGCAGTAGATAGTTTATATAAGAGGTGTCATCAAATATGTTCTCAGTTTCAACTCCGTGTCGAGTGTGGTCTCGCCATAGTGCTTTGTCCAACAAAGATGTTAATTGTTTATCAATACATTATAATTTGGTACTGAATGTTTACTTCATCTCATTATAATTTTAACTGTCACTCATTAGTCTGAAGTTAAAATTACTACAGATTACTATTGGATTAATATTGTAAATTTGATAAACATTATTATATCATATGTAATATATTTTCACAAAAGTCTAAAAACAATTATTTAATTCACAAATAGTCATTATTGGTTTTTGTTCACAGATAATGTGATATAACTATAACCATTTATATCATTTTCATTAGAGCTGTTTTTCGTAAAGGATTCTTTTCATCATTTCTATTTTTTAATCAAAATGTTTTAAAACAAATTTTTGCGTGAATAAGAATAATAAGATACAACTTTGGTGCATTTTGTCAATTTTGGGTGCAACTTTTGGCATTGTTGGGTGTAACTATCCGGGGTCCTGACACCGTAAGGTATAAAAATAAAAGGTAAATGAGAAAGAAAGAGCTTTCTGGGGAACCTACCAGGTTGCCTACTTGATGTGTGATGATATGCGTGCTTTGTATTTTTCTCAATTCCCTTTTCGACTTCCGTGTTCAGCAGGTCTCACCACACTGCTGTCCAATACAACAAGTTAATTGCTAAACACCATATTGTGTTTGTTCTTCCTCCTAGAATCTTATTGGGTTTTTAAAACCGTATTTAATGCTTTATACCACAGTGTCAGCACCCAGCTCCATGATGTAGATGCCCCAATAACCACCTTTGACAAAACACAGAGCTGGGAAATACTATGGATCAGGAACTACGGCAAGCAGCTCACTAGCCTATGCCAAGAACCTGAATAAGGAACTGAAATGAAAGAGACTACCAAAGTCTTCTCATAATACCACAATGGTGCCTTATGTCGGTCGTTTTCTCTCGTAATGCATCTAAATCAGATTTCTGTTATGATTTGTTAGGCCGACAGGTACACAGCATGCGGCACACAACGCATCTCACGCATGAAAACTAAAGTGGACACAAAGATTTAGAGTATCGCCTTACATAGGACTACACGAGACAGCGGTAATGAAAACCATGCGTGTTGAAAAGTCAACTTGTTCACTTTTTGTGAGGTGTGTGGTAAGGTTACAGTACAGGTGAACTTGAGATGGAAGACTACAAGAAGAAACTTATTTATTGAGCTTGTGAGAGCCCGGCCACTTATTTGGGCCCCTCAAAAGCATTTACCCAAAGAACAAAGAAAACAAGTTCGGGAAAACATTGAAGTATCTTCATTAGAATTAGAAGAATCCATGATCACGAAAGGAAGTGGGACTGCCTATCCTGTTCCAACTTGTCACATCTGCGAGGAGGGTAAAGACCGGTTGCACGTTGCGTGCTGACATGTGAGCAGTGTGCTTTCTTATGGAAGGTTGGCCTTAGATTATTTGGCTTTACTCCTTTAACGTGGTTGCATCTTGAACAAAATTTTTAAGTTGTCTGCTCTTTATAACACAGAAGGGTGGGACAACCTAATCTTAGTCCATCTTGGATAAAACAAACCGTTGAGAACAACTCATCTAGCTATAAAGGCAACATGCACCTTTTTTTTCTTCTTCTCGACGCCTCATTATCCATTCTGATCACAATCTTTGCCTGTTGGGTATTCATTTTGCACCCAAGTAAAGTGAGAAAAAAATATATGAGTGCAAGTCTTTCCCAACGCCACTCAGCCACTCGTCGGTATAACAATTTTAATCCAAGTGATTTTGAGACCCCTTCCACTTCCACAATTTTTTGGGGTTTAATAAACTCTCAAGTTTTCTTGGAGATTTGTGATAACACATTGGATTCAAAATGTACTGCAAAAGTACCTACATCAGAATGAATATAAGCTCATTTTAACTGTAGGTATATTTTTACAATCCCAGCACCAAACGGCAACTGCAACAAACAATTAAAACCCAGAAAGTTGTACAGTTACTACAGCCTTCACTCGTGCCCATTTGGTCCAAAGAAATATTTTAACCAGCATCTTATCCAAAATAGTGGCATTCCAAACGTCCTTTCACTCTAGCAGCATTGAGGTCTATCTCACACACTAATCACAAAGAATACATAAACGCAAACACACACAAATCAGAAAAGAAGTCAAAAGAGATCTTTGTGAAAAAATCTATATATTTTTTTAACAAACCAAAATCTTTGGTATCAAACTTCAACAAAAGAGTAAACAAAAAATTGTCAAGTCGTAAGTAATAGCCGCCATTTTCTATCGTTTTATCATCTCGCTTAGTGTGCACTTGGATACAGCAATAGTTTCCTTTCCACAAGGAAAACTAAAAACAGAACAGTGCATTGAAATGTCATGTTAACACATGATACATGAAGAATAGATTAAGCAACATTAAAAAAAAAAGATTAGTAACAATGAAGATATAACTGGGTTAGTCAAACGTCGAGAGGCTAATTATATAACCTCAACTCTTGAGATGAATTTTATTGCTTATAAAATACACACTGCAAAAGGCTAACTATAATGTTCATTCCAATCGTGAAGCAGACCAAAGGTGTTCTAGGCCTTACGACATGTAATGGTGTTCTTTACATGTATAGCTTCAATTTTGAAATGCGTCAGGTTATAGCATTGGTAAAACGGGCCCTTTCTTCTACACACCCAACAGCCAAAGCTTTTAAACCCATTTCAACAAAGCACACTAATCACCAGACCAAGCACTTTAAAGACAAACACTGTCAGTGAACAGTTCAAATCATAACCATCATAAAACTGGTCTATGGGGGGGGAAAATACAAAAATTAGTTACGATCTTAAAAGTTGTGATTAGTTAACAATTAAGTTGAAATACAAGGTTAGTTTAAATCTTAGCTTTAGAATTAAACATTTTGCAACATCATTCACAAAAGATCAATGTTTGCAGTACACAATCATATGTGAAAAAGTTACTCAACATTAATAAAGTCTGATAAAGAAGCATCGACAATTTATCTTGTTAATACCAAACACACTCAAATCAAATTAAAGATTTTGTTAGATAAGAGTTTTAACTTGTTTTATGAAGTTTATATCTTATAATTCAAATAAGTCGATACACAATAGAAAAATCTTAAGCCTTGACTAAGCTTTTCTTTCAAACAGCTATCAAGTCAATAATTGTTTGGGAGAGATTTGTCTCAACCCTACTCTGATCCATTTAGTGCACAAACAAAAATTAAAAAATATATTGTTAAATTATTCATAACAATTAAAGTTTCACCACCAACAAGAAAACAAAATCCCCAATAACTTTTGAACGATGAGGACAAAGATTTTAGCATAAATTCGGCTGGATTTCAAAGCTGGTAAAAATTATTCTGGTGGATTGTCAGCCAATATTTTAAAAGAATATGTTTTATAAAACAATTGTTTCTCAATCTCAAAACTATTATTTACTTGTGTGACATGCATTAAGTTACTTTTAAAACGTTTCTATCAGGTTCCAGTAGGTACTCAGAAATATCATGCAGTTATTAAAAATTTCATTTGATGTTTAAGATCTTGTAACAAATCTAAATGGAGTGACACCTTTGCTTCCAAGTAGCAGTTTGATAAAAATGAAACCTTAATGTTGAGAAATGTAATCTGACAAATCAAAAAGCAGGGATGCCACCTCTATAACATATGAGTTATAAGATTTAAGTTCAAAAATTTAGCAATGAAAATAAGTTGATGAGCATTCAAAAAATATATATGTAAATAAATAAGCAATAACCCTTTTAGGTTATCTTAAGGATGAGGAATAAAATCATAATGTGCCTGATAAAAAATTAATTTAATTAAATTTTGTTCAGTTCATGTAGTTAGTGGTCCCACAACACAAAAAAGCCCCCCCCCCCCCTACTTAATCTAAAAATGTAATTTATGACATTTCAACAAGACTATAGAATAAAACATAGCTACACAAAAACATGCTAACAGTTTTTACCTCCCATGCATCAAAAATTAAACCACTGATATTTAATAAAAGTAAAATACATTTTAGAAAATGAACACACCAAATCTTGACATTCAAACAAACAAAATTCTAGAATCTGCAGGTAATCAAATTGAAATCACCATCAATATTGAAACTAGATGAAATTATCAGGTAATTAAGTGTCGTTTAATGACTTTGTCAATTGGCAGTAAATTCAAGTTATGTTTTGGTAGACAAAGACAGATCAAAAAGAGCCAAACAATTGCAGTTGGTCTAACACCTGTCCCACTTTTTCAGACTTAGTTTAAAAAAAGAAATTTTAATGAAAGTGAAAGCAATAAAAATATTGTAAAAGAGTCCCACTGACAATCTGAAACACCTTGCATAAAGATTTTCTGAAAAAAGGAGTTTGGATTAACCATAAAAAGATGAAGATGAGAAATTATTCAATAAGTCCAGTTATTTCCTTACATTTCTTAAATTCAAGATGGAAAAAGTTTTCCCTCAAAGAAAAATACCTACATAAAAACCCCTCTTACAATACAGTCCAGCAGATATTGAGTCCTCAAAAATTTCCACTCAAAAACAATTGGCATACTACAGGGGATCTTAAAAATAGATAAAAATAGTACTAATCAATATCAGAGATGAAGCAAATGATATTTAGATCTAAACTTCATCCTATTTAAAATTAACAATCCTACAAAATGTTTGTAGTAAAAAATGTTCTAACCGCTAATGTTTTTCCAAATGTCAATGGTCCTAAATTGGAAGATGCACGATTAGGTAAAGTAGACTTGTGAAACCATTAAACAATATATATATCATTAATATAAAACGTAAAACAGTACACTTTCAAGCAAGGGGAAAAAATGCATAAAAATTATGATTGAAATGAAGATTTGTTACCCTGACACGGAAATAAATTCTAAAAGAAAGCAAGTTGGGTAATGCTTAAAGTTTCAAATTTACATTTTAGGTGTTGGGTAGCACCTGTTTGATCGGTCTGAAACAGGATCGACTATATATTGACACCACAGCCAGTGAAAGCCTAAAACACTTATTGCCTCAACTGGGGTTAAAAATCAGGATCTCCCAGTGGTGAGTGGTTACAATTATTTTTATTATATAAGTGCTAGATGAAAGCCGTCGCAAGATTAGAATGGAACCGTGTTCTTCGTATTCCTCGTCAGCGTGCGATGGTGACGCATGGTTTCTGGAGCATGTTGCCAATACCAGCATGACCGACAGAAATATTTGAAGCACAACAGATCCCGACAGAAGAAAGTTCCCTGTTGAGCATTGCAAAGGCTGCAGATGGCATCGCCCAGGTATGGGTCCACTTGGAGCTGGAAAAACACACAAACATTGAAATGTGAAGACTAACAATTTGATAGGTACTGTCCTACTGGTGGATAAGCTATACTGCCGTACTCTGAAGAAACCCGTTTTCTTATTTTGGCGCGGACATTTTTTATTTGATATTTAGATAGCAAATCTCATTTACTATCTTCTGAAAAAAATTCCAGTCTAAATCTTAATTAGTTTTTGAATTTATTAGAATAATAATTTGTAAGAAAACGTATAAGTCAAGTTTCCACTGGAAAAACGCGTATATCTCTCCCCTACTCTGAAAAAACATGTATAACTGCTAACTTTCAGTCAGTGAAAAACTATAATGCTCTGGAAAAACACGTATATCTCTACCCTACTCTGGAAAAACAGTATAAAGTCTGTTATAATACTCCCGAAAAACACGTACATCTCCTTCGCTACAAACTTATACGTGTTCTTTGGGAGTACGGCGAGATATACGGGTCTATTTAAAACCGGTTTATTTCGCTGTACTCTGGAAAAACACGTATATGTCTCTAAAACATTTATTTACCTACATTTTGAAATAAAACTTGGTACAAAGACGCCTTTGCATATAAATTATCATTCTATTTTTAAAAATTGAATTTCTATCAATAAACACTGATTTTATAGACAAAAACACTAAAAGACGATTATCTCAAAACTTAGGTTTCCTAGAAATACGTATAGGAAGTTCCATTACTGACGAGTTATTGCATGATTTATACTCCACTATTTTTAATGTTTGAGGATTATTTTCTATTCACAAAAAACTAGAAACAAATGTGAGGTTTGATGTTAAATGCATTGATGGCTAGCCAAGACAAATTTATACGTCAGGCTATATGCACTCATTTCAATTGTGTAAGTAAGAACACGAGGCAATTTATGGGGGGAATGAAATTTCTTCGTTTCCAAGGATCATTCCGTTCTGATCACAAATATGGAACTATATAGCCACTATGGTGAATCAAACAAATCAAAAATACACATTACCTTTTTGGTAAACTTGGTGGTTTTGATTTCTATAAAAGCTGCTTGAATTGCTTTCATGTAGCTCTTACGACTGCTGAAAGTCACTCTCCCAGATCCTAGTAAGAAATATAAACCAGGACTATGACACTCAATAACAGAAAAAGCTAAAACGCTTATGACATTCAAAGTCCATAATTTTTTATTTCATAGATTATATAACGTATGGAAATAGCAACAACAACAAATGCCCCCCCCCCCCCGCCTTTTTACTATCATAACCTCCAAAGTGTGCACAATTACCCATCTTACTAGTAGCAACTCAGCCTCACTTTGTTTGTTCCGTAGCCTTTGACACTATAGGGGAATTGGTTTACTTTTTAGTTATTGGCTTGTGTTGGTTAAAGCGAAATAGCGGTATAACGAAACAAATTGAAAATTTCGTTATAACATCTTTCTCAGGTATTTATATCTAGTTCAGAAACTGTTTCTAAGATCTTTTTAGTGTTATCAAATTTCATGTTCAACATTCTGTTATGGCTGAACAAAAGATACACCTGTGCCCACAGTGTGAAGACAAGCACACCAACACACTTGGGTCATACAATGCTAGGAACAGGCTGTACAACACACCAGAGACGCACTACAACCCAACCTCCCTCCTCGTTTGAATGAAAGTCTTACTCTCTCCTTCCATACAAAAGAACAGATCTCCATCCCACACACACACACTGCCGTACGTACCTATAGGGTATCTGTGTTTGTCCGTGTCTATGCCCGCTTCCACCACGTTGCCAAACAGGTCTGCCATGATGATGCCCAAAGCCTCAGCTGTCAGCATCCCATGCAGGGCCCCGACAAACACGGTGCGGTTCGAATCCAACCTCTGGGTGGGCTGGAACGAGTACTTGCTGTCTGACACCACCCATGGAATCACTTGCACCTGGAGAGGGTTTTAAAAAACGGTCACAATTAAAATTGGAAATGAAGCTTCAAGGAAATTCATTACCTTTTAACAGCGATGGAAGAACCCATCAGGAGCACCATCCAAACGCTCTCCTCATGCTTCCAAGTCTCTCATGAACTAATACGAGTTTGTATTTTCAAAATTTCTAATTCAACGCAGGTCTCAACTTAAATTTCTACACAAGGTATACCTCCTTGGACCTCATCCTGCGTGAGGACAGCTTGTAGAAGTATTCTCCATTACTGAAGTCGTGGGTGGAGGCCTGCAGCAAGGAGCGTACAGACTTCTCACTGTCAAACAGGAGGTACACGTACCCTGCAAACGAGACGAATGGTATGAGGATCATTTTACATTGGGTTAGTTGGTTTGTGAAGAGGAGAGTATATGGGCATGGGCACATTAACGTCCTACATTATTTGGATACGGTAATGGTATATGAAAGAAGAAATAGAAGTAGAACCCACCCAGGGACAATGATATAGTCTGAATTAACTCCATACCTATCAGTGTTATCACAGTGCTATCAGATTTAGTCTTAAGTTGTTTTTTATTGTTTTTATGCCCTTTTCAATAAGTTATAACACAGACGGCACCTTTGTTTTTGGTTTCATAGCTCTGATAGGAATTGAACACCCTGCCAGAGTTACAGCCTTTAAAAAAAGTCTGGGAAATGATTGCACCGATCCAAACTTGTGTTCCTTAAATAACCATTCACTTGCTGAAATGTATTCAGGCTCCTATGTTACAAGTTCAAAACAAAATCCAAAAAGTATATATTATATATCTATCTCAACTTACCGTCCTTTCCAGGCCACTCCACTTTCAAATGTCCAAACTTGTTAAAGGCTGCCTGCAATCCAGCTGTAAAAGACAAATGGTACAAACGTTTAAAGTTTTTAGGTTACGTTAACTTCAGGTAAACACAGGCAGCTTTCTGCTTTAAAGTCCCTCTACAATAGCACTTGGAAACACACAGCCAGCCACAAGCCTTAAAAACTTTACCTATCTGAGCTCCAAACTCGATTCCCTGAATGGTAAGTGAGTGCATAATCAAAATTCAACCAGAGATGCCAAATAAGAATTTTTAAACATCCTTATTCTATTCTTAAGATTAACAAAGTCGTATGGTTTTCACAGTGTCATCTATAATGATCTATTGATATGAAACATGTGGTAACATCATTAAGGTGTACAAATCATATTCCGTAATAACCTGTTTATTTCAGAATGACTTGTTTACCACCTGTGCAAGTTATCTATCCATCCATTATCCAGATTGACACCTTCCCCACAAAAGGTAATCGTATTAGTATTAGCACTCTCCCAACGACTAAGCCAGCTTACATTCCGTGATGTCCCAGGGCACACCTCCAAGGAAAACCTTACAGGAGTAGACAGGGTTCTTGTGGTTACGAGGTGGCAGGTGGCCACTCCACGTACAGCTCGCCTCACTCACCGCTGGGAATGACATCAACATAAAGATAAAGATGGGTTAGGTTAATTGGTTGTATTCTTGTACATATAGACGACTTTACCCCCTTTATCCTATAGTAAGCCAATTCATTCTAAACCATAAGAAATTTTGCACAAAAAATACTTTTCCGTTTCCACACAACGGCATGGTTTAATTAGGCTTTTTCTTTTTCATGGAATTTGTTTAGGGTTTTACAGCACTTAAACCTGAAAGGTCTGCAAACAAGGCTATTCAAATTCACAGACAAGAAAAAACAGAATTCCAAGAGCTCATGTTGTTAGATGGAAATGGCAATTCAAATCTGGTAAAAAATAGTTAGAAAAGTGTAAATATAAAGATTTTATCTTCATTGAAGACGTAGAGCTAAAATTTAATTCAATTTTGTGGAGTCAAGAGTTGATGCCTGCGACTACAAGAAAGGACACGCTTGGCAGTCGGTTATGCAGAAGTTTAGCCTGGTAAAGAGAAAGATTGGCTCAGTATTAGCAACTAAAACTAAAATATATTATTTGGTATTTACAACTTGTCTCTTAGGGATAGCTCCCCTAAGAAATCTAATATCTTATTGAAATTGAGTCGAAGTCCAAAGATAAATTGAGTAGAACCGACCAAAACCACGTTCCTACCACTGGCCTGTCTGTTACTCGTCTTACTCTGTCCTTACCAGCAGCATTACGGTAGAGCCTAGCAGCCCTCTCAATGGCATACATGTCCACATTGGACAGACTGCGGGACACAGGGCTTCCAGTCCTCACATGACTTGGGTCGGCAGGCATTTTCTTCAGACGAGCCTGTTGACTTCTGGACAAATGATTTAGAAATGTTTTAGATTGAAGAGAGAAACTGCAATAATGGAAGTTCTGGTGTAATAGCCAGTGGTAGTAAAGAACATTCAAGGTTATTATACTGGTGGTACCTGTTCTATCAAGTGTGTCATCCTGGTTCTAATAGGCTCATAGACAAGAGTGTATTCATTAGCGAGAAGTTTTCCACGCCACCATTACTTTTGCCATATCTAAACAGACTCCGCTACTCACTTCTGGGTGTATAGAGGAGGGTGATGTACCAATTGGGGATAAAACCTTGATCGACAACACTAAATTTAGAACTGAATGATTGAAGCTATATCAACCTGAACTATTGTGCTTTGAAACCCTTAAACTGTTCTGTGCGAAGAGAGCACATTTGAGGTAGTACAGTGCAAAGGGAAAAAAGTAATACAACAGTCTTGAGTTATGAATAAGAGAAAAAGAACACATCAGGGACACCCTTCAACCACTCTTTGACTTGAGACTTAAGACACTAACCTTCGCATCAAGTTGTAGGCCTCCACACTGTTCGGGTCGGCAGCCTGGTCATTCTCCGTCATGTTCAGACGGCCCTGCACACAAATACAACACAATATCTTGGTGAAATTATACACAAGATTTCTTGTATTATACAATACTCCATTTTTTTGTTTTGTTATCCAAATACCTTTTACCGCAGTTGCAGTGTTGGCACCCAGCTGCATGCTCAGTCTTAAATGGTGAATACGGTAGATTCCCCAAATAACCACATTTGACAAAACAGAGTTGGGAAATACTATGGATCAGGAACTACAGCAAGCAGGAGATCAGCCCACTGTGCTTGTCCTTGAATGGCGCTATGAGCAATACACTGGATGCATTACTCAGCTGCTAACTACACACATTTTTATGTCGCTTACTTAGTGTTGCCTCTCAATTAGATGTGAAAATGAGAATCTACACTGCAGGCTGACCAAGAAAAATCAAAAATCAAAATCAAACGCCATTCGTGGATGCAGCTTGAAACCAATCCAATGGAAGAGCATCCCTGTTGTCCATTCCAGGGAGGAACCAGCAGTAAGTTTGTTTGTTTGTTTTTTGGGGGGTTTTACGGCTCTTCGACCTCCAAGGATCATAACAGCGCCGAAAAAGTAAGAC
>JAULCB010210960.1:0-11234 GCA_032358575.1 Dendronotus rufus
GAAACTATCGTCTTACTTTTTCGGCGCTGTTATGATCCAAGAGGTCGATGAGCCGTAAAACTTGTAAACAAACAAAACAAAATTGATATATTGTAGACGTAAATGTTAAAATAAACAGTGAAATGTGGAAAATAAAATGTTTGTAATGGATTGTGTTTTCTCTGTCCTTTCAGCTGGATTCTTTGTTTTGACTTTTCCTATCACCTTCTACAATATTTACAAGTAAGTCAACAACTCATTCAACGAGCTATGAAAAAAATTAAAAATTCGTTGAAATGCTCATGACTCTTATTTAGAGCCATCTAAGAGGACTTGTTGAGCTGTTTCTCTAGTGCTTATCAAACTATTTTTGTGATTGTTATTTAGGAATAAGTAGTTTGTAGATGGATTTGAAGCAGCTTTTATTTATTTTCTCCATTCAATGATTTGAGGGAGTTATCAGTAAAAGCTGGTAGTCAAATATTGATGGATGGAAAATAGTTGGCTAATTTGCTGTTTGTAACCGGAGTTAAAAGTTTGATCTAGAAACTTAATGTTTAATTTTTGTCTCTTTTCCAGGTGCTACAGGGATAAAACGGGTAAAAATCATTCATTCTACGAGGCCATGAGACCGCTGGTGTCTACATTAGTTTTGCTGTTCCTGATGGTGTTATGGGTGTGTACGTCTTCCTGTGATATCCTAGAGCTCCAACCTCGTCTCTTCTATTGGACTACAGGGACTGCATTTTCACATATAGCAGTAAGTGGTGTAGCTTGAAATTTACTACTAATTTTTATTGTCCAGTTATCACTTTTTATAGATAAAGATAAAAATATGTATAAATAGATATAGATAACAATTTGAATTTTGATCAACGCAGAGCAATGCTGCAACAAATAATATTTTATTAGTGGTTTGATTTTTTCACGAAAGAATTACCAAACCTTACAAGAAAGCAAAACAGCAGCAAAAAGAAAGAAAAAATACTTTTTAATCAGATAAAACTAAGGCATATAATCAAGGTTCCAATTTTTTCCGTGTTTAAATTTCATGCAATTCAAATATACTGTTAAAGTTAAAGCTTGTTTATTCTTTCCTGTGTATTATGAAAAGCCAACCAACATTTGGTATTTGGGGTATTGATTTTGATTTTAGAAAATTTTTTGTCTTTCAGTGTCATCTCATCATAGCTCAGATGAGCAGCACTCGATGTGAACTGATAAATCCAAGGATACTTCCCTTGGTTTCCATTGTCCTGCTTGTCCAACTCCTAAACCTTGGCACCACAGAAGTTATCTTGTTATGGTGTTATTGTTTCTACATCTCTGTCACGCACATCATGTTTGGTGTAGGAGTGGTAAGTCAAACCTGCTTTAATTTCTCTTTTAATGATTATTGCACCTGTATGTCATTGCATTGGTCGCTAATAAACATCCCGGCCTCTGCTGATTTTTTGGAGACAATTTTTCTTACTTTATTTACTAATCTAAAGATATGTACAGAAAATTTGGGTCAATTCGTGGACCATTGAGAAAATGTAGTGGCTCAGATCACAACAGCGGTTTTTCTCAATGAATCTGAATGAAACTTGGCTTCTAATCAGAGAAAAAGGACATATTAACACTGTGGAAGTGGAAAAGATATTTTAGTTTCTGTCACATAGGAATCAACGCTAGCCTACTTAGAGCTCATATATTAGTCTTTATTGTCAGAAAATATTATTCTATCAGATACTTTTCCATTAAATTGAATGGGAATACTAGGCAACCCCTGGCAATTTTAACCCAATAGGCCTACTGCCTAGCCCACATCTAATTTTCATGGAAGGATACCTAAGTAAAGAGAATAATTGCTATATTTTTTCTTGATTACTTATATTAAAATAACTATAAAAACTGATATTTAACAACAGAAATCCTGTTTTGTGTGAGTTTGAGTGCATAAATGAGTGTTAATAGAATAAGAACGAAAAAGTTTATGAGATACTTTAGGGACAGAATTAGAAAATAACTGCTATTTTCACTTTGTTAAGGATACTGGTATTTCTCCCTTATTGGCATTATTTGCAAAGAGTTATTTTTGACTTGTTGTGGTTCATTCCTTGTAACTACGCAGATCACACTGATGGATTTAAATTATGTTCTTTGCTGCGATATAATAGTTATCATTTTTATAAGTCATGATAAAATAAACGGATATATAGAGGAACTGCGTGGATGATTTGGATTAAAATAAAGATAAAACCACCAAATTGTTTGTTTCATTTAAATTCGCTTCATGATTTTTATTAATTTTCTTTTATATTTCAGGTCCAAGAGATGTGTCAGCATTTTAAGATAAAAGCATTTTCTATTAAAAAGAGTGGTTGAATGAGGTAGTCATCTGATCTGGTGAAAGTTTAGGATAGAGCGTTGTACATGAATGCCATCACACCTGAATGCATGTGGAGTTGATACTGACAATGAGGTGGTAACAACAACAAGGGTGGGTGTTTGATTTTAAAGGTTGTATTTATTTATATTAATCGTTTTCCGTCTTGAAATTGTACACAGTTATGATATTTTGCACATTTTTTACCTCTTCATTTAAAGCCACCCATCTCATATAGTAGCTGAGTATTCATTATTTATTTATGTAATCAAGTATTAATTTTCTCACCATTATCTGCTTTTGTGTGATATCATATTCATATGTATTATTGCTAACCTCAAAACTGGAACAAAGTAATTATATGGTAGCCCTGGCTATTCAAAACCGGTGTCCAGAGTGTTTCATCAAGCGTGTTCACACACAGTACGTGTCTATTGAGCTTTTATTTTGCTTTCCAATATTTTAATCTATGAATGATTTCATAAAAGGATGCTGTTAACAATAGCATCTTGAACGCTTGTCTTAACTTTTCCTATTCTGTCCGAAATGCTAGTCAGAAGATAGTCAGTTTTCTCATCTGGGTCATCATGCCTTATAGATATTGATCACATTTCAACATCGATAAAAGATAGTCAAGAGCTCATTTTGGTCATTCATTTAAAGTAATTCATGATGTTGATGTATAGAAAATCTTAGTCAGTATGGTTAGTTTGAGAATATACTCATTGCACAAAAATGTGTTTATCTTGATCTTAATCATCAAAAATGTTCATGTCCATGAATTTGTTAAAAAAAATATTTATGATTATGCATCAAAGAATTTGGTAGTACTTTAATTGCTTTTGTTGATCCATATTTAGTGTATTGGTTTGATTGCTTTCTTGATAGCTATGACAGCTAGTACATTTCTAGTGTTTAGAGTTGAGCTTTCTAAATGTTAATATTATTTCCCTTTAGTACATCTTTAGCTTAGGTAGTCTGAGTCTCTCCTATCAATGCCATCACATCATTTTGATGTGATGATGCTCTCATCTCCTGGAGTATTACAAACTGATGCATACTGACTGCTCTTTCAAGCAGTCTTCAGAAACCAAAGACTGAATTACTTTGATATTTTCTTTGATATCTGGTGAGCACATTCTTGAAAAAAAAAAAGGAACACTGAAAAATGAACATTTTCACTATGAATGATTGCTTGTTCCGCTTATATCTAGAATTGAACCAAAATATCTTTGGAGCATGATTTAAAAAAAAAGCAAAAAAATGTACAGTATCTAAGCATTGAATTGAAGCCATATTTGTTTTTATTGTCCATTATTGTTGTACAGTACCTATTTATTACAGTGTTCACATATTGGATTGCCTCAGTTTTGTATGTCAATCCATTGTGATATCCATTTTGTAAAGACAGTCCCAACGGTAGTTACTTTGTAGTTATTTCTGGTGATACCTTTATTATCCTTTTTTGTTTTTATTTTCATATGGAACTTTAGAAGTTTGAAATGGAATAGTGTAGTTTTTCTTTGATTTTTGTGGCCATTTTGAAAGCTTTCAAATGTCAAATTACGATAAATGGAACCACTTTTGCCCAAGACCACCACATTTGCCAAGCAACGAAACATGATCAGATGGCTTAATCATAAAGCAGACACGAAATGATGCATAATGCCTCGAGAGTTTTATTATATATTTTTTTCAATCGTCACGTCGTAGAGAAAATATATTATTATTGTGCTTTTAATGGATTTTATATGGAAAGTGATAAGTGTTGCTTTGTTTTTACTAGTTTTTGGATCTGGTTGTTGAATCACAAAAAGATTTATAAAATGATTAACTAAATGATTTTCTTCATTTATTTGTTTTTCCTTCATCACATAATCTATCCATACCAGAGGTAGCATTTGAAATAGTTTCATCTCAGTGTATTGAGCATAAACTAGTTGTGGTAATGTGCTCTAACTTAGTCTAACAGTAGGACTTTGTATTATTATTATATATGTCATTTTATGATATACTGCTGAAGGAAAAGATAAATCTGAGGTTTAGCTCACAGTGCAGTATTTGATTGTGATTGTTGTTGTTTTTACTCTTATTGTGTGTGTGTTGAGGTTACAGTGCTATACTAAGATAACACGAGTATCAATGAAGTACATTTGGAACAAAAGTAAAGAAGCATAAAACAGACAACAAATATGTGTTTATTTTGATTTGTCGTTGTTGTAAAGATTTCTTTAACATTGCCATAATCAAAGGCTCACAAATAGTCCCTGCAATGATTATATTGATGTATATTTTACATTTTGTTCTTGTTTCATAACTCAAGCTATTATTCAATCCATGCTCAAATGGAATTGTCTTATTTTCTTATGAGGAAATGAAGGGTAAAACAAGTCTATCTTTTCATGTCACTTGATTTTCAATTATTATTTTTATTTTGTTCATTTTCAAATGTTTTGAAATGTTATTGGCTGGTTTGCCATAGTATTATTTAACACGGCTCTCAGTGTTATTGTTTCAGTGGAACATGTTCTGATGAAAGCTAGGTCACAGCGTTGTTACAGTTTCTAATTGTGTGTGTAAGATCACATAAGTCACACGAACACAAATGGGGGATGGGTGTTGCGGTTTCTAATTCTGTGTGTAAGATCACATAAGTCACGCTCACACGAACACAAATGGGGGAAGGGTGTTACGGTTTCTAATTGTGTGTGTAAAATCACATAAGTCACACGGACACAGATGGGGGACGCAAGATCAACCTTCAAACTAGTTGACCAGCCTGGCTTGATTTGTGAGGATGTCTGTGAGGAATGGATGAGAACATATCTATGTAATATTGGAAGGTTGTTAGTTAGGTGATTGATACTATTAATGGCTTAGGGCTTGAGATTATGAGAGTTTCCTGGTAATGGTTTGTACACTTTCAATCTGGATGATTAGAGAAAGAGTTTACAGTTTTTATTGGCAAAGGTAGAATGGGGCAAAATTTGAAATTTGCTCACAAATAATGGTAAATTTAGTATTTGCTGTCTTTTACAATTTTCAATAGAAAACTTTACTACGCTGATGAACGAAATTTTTAGCGAAGGAAAAATGTAATCTTTGTGTTTACTGTTATAACTGTTTCATATTTGAGGCTTTGTCTTTCATCGCCGATCATGATTCCAATCAACTACGATTCAAGATTCATTATTATACTTATTATGCCTCCCATCTCTACAAATAATAAGTAATATTAGGAAAGTTTAGCTAACCATTAACATGAAGTGTTATCAAGTCTTTAAAAAAAATATGTATTAATTTTCCTTATTTCAAGTATGGGATAGAGAATGGTTCTCATGGTGGTAAACCAAAAAATAGAGAAATGAAAAGTTACCACAATGTGTATCTTATGACACGACATGTAAGAGAAAGAAAGAAACATTTTAATTTATGAAAACCATTCCTGAAGTGATATTTTGAAACTAACCCGGCATGCTTTGCAACTTTCTTTATAATTTGCTCAATACGTTTATTAATATGATATGTGTTCTTATAATTGATGGTTAGTCTGTGAGCTCTTTATCATAGTAGTAGTAGTAGTGATATGATGATGTAACACATTTGAGTGTTATTTGGTTGTGTGAAAGAAGGGATCAATAAAGTGCAACTATTCCGCAATCCCTCAATTGAAATTTTAACCTCAGAGCTTCTGTTTATTCAAATACAGATTATAGACTTGTGGATGATGTGTATGATGTTGATGATATTCTATAATATATTATGAGATATGTCAATGATGTTCCATGATAACGATATTATTATTTGTCTTTTAACTGGAACTATCAGCTTACTTTTCCGGTGGTGATATGACCCTTGAACAAACAAAACAAACCTCTCTCCCTCTCTCTCTTTTTGTATGCTGTAAAACAAAACTTTCCCTGAACTAACTCAACTATCATCATCCATATTATTTATGATTGTTTTATCGGAAACCACGTGAATCGGACAACTCAAAGCAAAAAGCTTGTGGATATATTAAGAATTTGTAAAAGTTTTTGTGTTGTCAATGTCATTTTTACTCTCATACTCATAGCAAAAAGATTTATTGTATTTCGAAAGGTTTTATTAATAATCTGAATCTGTTCTTGTTACTAGTACTACATGACAATAGTGTTATTTCTTCCTTTTTCTATGGCGGTCATTACTTACTATGATGTGATGTATCCGCCACATTCTATTTCGATGGCTTTGTATTTTTAGCATTCTAAGTGGCAATGCAAAACCACCTTATTTCCATTTCATTCTCTTTTAATTAAATTCATTCATATTAATAAAACTAGTACTACTTAAAAATGTGCCTTTTATCTTAATTTTTGGAAGCGGAGTGACAAATTGTCTTCTCCAACCTTTTTTTCAGTCATATGGGATTATGTGGTAGAGATGTTTGGGGTTTGCCTCAGTGAGGTTCAATCCCAGCAGTAGGCTCATTTTAAAAGATTTTTCCACTTCACTGATCTTAGGACTAAGATTGAAATTGAACACCTAGTCCTGACGGAGGTCCCGTGTACACAGTGCATGTTAAGTTAAAAAACCCTCAGCAGTTGGAAATAGAAAAGACCAGGCCGTATTACAGCAACATTCCTGCGCCGAGAGGCAGCATTATTCATTGCACTGAACCTTGACAATATCAATCTCCATAATCATTGCTCGTTTGTGAGATACTTTAGAGATCTCAATGCAGATTACAGAATGTGATTTCAGCATTATTCACCGCACTGAACCTTGATAATATCAATTCAATGAAAGAATGTCCTATCTATATAAAAAAGGTCCGCTGCCGTACGCCATTATTGGTATCTGCAGTGTACATATCCAGATCCAGAAGGCAGGGGTGGAGGGTGGTGCTTTTTATTCACAGGAGTTATTCTTTTTTTCAATTCATTAGTTCTGTAGCTTTTATCATATTTTTTTTTCAACTTTTGGGGAAAATCACGCATAGAACGCTACGAAACACTAATATTTTTGTTCTATCAAATTAAACTCAACGGAATAACATATAGTTTTTTTCTCTCCCAATTTTCGATCGATTCAGCGCCCTTCATTGACTCACTAAGTACACAGAAGCACACACACATACACGCATACACATACACATTTTCCAAGCACTATATAACCAAAATGTGTTAATGTACTCTCTTTGTACAAACTAACACACTTCATTTACAACAGTTTGGCACACAACATACTGCACTACGAATACAATACAAACCAAGCTCCACTAACTGGTTCCTTTGATTTTGAGGATAATTGATAACGATCGTTTAATATATACTACAGGCTCACACATTTTACTATAGTAACGGTACGTCTATTAGACCACTTGTAATGATAAATTATACTTTAGAAAATGTTGACTTGCGAGTAAAATTAACGGCTCTGTAGTTTATAAGTGATATTACAAAAAAAAGTTACTACCTACATACATTATAGCCGTTAATTTTACTCGCAAGTCAACGTTTTAGAAATGATATTCCTTTATCATCCAGGAGTTGAAAATCTTGAGCGACAGCTTAACACTTAACGGGGTCATAATTTACTTATCATGGGTCAATTGGCGTACCTTTACGTCTACATCAATTAGAAATACAATATTATATACACCATTAACTGTACGATGTCCTGTGTTTCCGATACGAGGTGACACCCAAGCTCAGGACCGCACCAGGACCTTGACTCTGACTCTGTGCGATGAGCTGCCCCGCCTGTGAATGTCGCATGTGGTACGCTGGCTGGCCGTTGACGCTGGTGATAGCCATACCCACCTGGGGAAAACAGTGGGAGAACGAAATCACAATCATTGTTGGGATTGGCTTACAAAGACTTTTTTTTACTATCCAAGTGGACTGAAAAGCCATTTAATTTTTTGTTTCTACATTGCTATTTTCATTGGGATATGAAATATTTCAGACTATTTATTTATTTATTTGCTATTTACACCCCTGGACCCATACACGTTAAAAAAAAACGTCAAAATTTTGATGGGAAATTTTGATGCACAATTGCCCACACACGTTTCAGGGTTTTTTCCATCAAAATTCAGTATTGCCCAAATCTTCGACATGGACGCATCAGTGACCATAGCACTGGTGTTTGCATTGGACTCTGATGAAACGCCTCGTAAACGTCGGAAATGGTCGAAAGACTGGTTTTCAAAACGGGGAACCTACGGACACGTCAACCTCCTCCGAGAATTACGTCTTAACGAACCAGCAAACTTCCGTAACTTCCTTCGAATGGATGCCCCATCGTTCGATGATGTACTCGACCTTGTCAAGCCATTGATAAGGAAAGAAGACACTGTCATGCGTTCATCCATACCACCAAGTGAACGCTTGTCCATCACACTGAGGGACCTGGCGTCTGGAAATTCCTTTGAAGACTTGAAATTCCTGACAGCAACATCTCCGCAAGCGATTGGAAAGTTGGTTATTGAAACCTGCGAGGCCATCATCCTTTGTCTGAAGCGTCAGCAGACTGTATAAAGGTGAGATGAATTTGTTCTCAAAAGAAACTTTATTATTATACCAAAGTTACGAACATAAAAATAAACTGAAAACACGTACTGTCTGTGAATCTTTATTAGTATACCAAAGTTATGAACATAAAAATACTGTACATGAACAAGATAATATTATATCAATCTTGACATTCCACCACTTGTTGTAAGCGTCAAGCGTTAGGATCGAAGCTGCTGACAAACTGCGACAGGTTGCTTTGGTTGTCACAGGATTCAGTTGCCACTTGCGAGAAATGCCTGCCCTGGCAATTGTTTATGAAAGAAGGTGCAGATTCAGACTGCACTTGGCACAAGAGAATCATAAGGGGTACTGCATCGACTGCTGGATGGGGTGGTGGTGTCGAAATTGATTTGCACTGAATTTCTGTGCAGCGTGCCGCATCGACCTTCAAACAATATGTCGTTTATGGCTTTCTTAGCAAACAGCTCTTGTCTGCCATCCATCCATTTCAGTTCATGCGCCCATGTCTTGGCTTGGCTGAGGTACTGGTCGTCCGGCTCAGTTAACCGTGCTTTTGCCAACGACCGGAGATCGGCTTTCTAGGCTTCCGGGACTGGCTTGCGTTTTCTGCCGAGAGATACGGACTGACTGGAGGATGACGGCTTCGTCGGCCTCGGCAGTGGGCGTGTAATCGCTGGAAATGACCCCTCACAGTGTTCTCTTTCTCTGTCTTTAGAACCGTCATCTCCGTTCTGGAACAGCATAAACAGAAAATAAAAAATCTCTCATTAAATAACAAGTGCATACTCAGGATATACTACGTGCAGACCCATACCATTTCTCGGGAAACTCATTAGAATTTGGTAGTAAGATTACAATTATTGTCATTTGGAATGACAGAAAATCTTCTGAAGCTGTACGGACGCGACAAGTTAGATCATGACCAGCGAGTGTTCAACTATCGCTTGAGCAGGGCGAGGCGCGTATTAGAAAATGCTTTTGGCATACTGTCCGCCAGGGTTGGTGTATTTCGAAGCGCTATACAACTTGCCCCCGAAAAAGCCGCGACGATAACGCTAGCATGCTGTTATCTGCACAATTTCCTCCGCAAGAAATCAAAACACTACTCGAGGGCTGGAAATGTGGACTGGGAAGATGCTAATCACGAGGTACATCCGGCGGACTGGCGAGAAGCTCAACATCAGCTGAAAGGTTTGGAGATGTGTAGAAATAGAAACATTGGAGCAGTAGTACGCGGTGTACGAGACTTTTACCGCCAATACTTCTGTACACAAAAACGTGTTCCTTGGCAAGATGCCAGAACTGCGTACCGGTAATGATTTCGTGCAAACAGAATTGTAGGGGTTCCACTGACTCAGGCCAGCTAGTGCGTGCTCGATACGCTGGACTCTCGCACTGCGTGACCTGGGCCCAGTGGAGGGATACTGTGAACCTGGACAGCGATGTGGTGTGGTGATTGATTTTACCAGTGATAGTTGAGATAGAATGTGTAGGATGCCCGGAACACAACGTACGGATATTCAATAGCGGTGTGTATGACTATACAAATAATACAATTAAATATCATGAACTAACCTGAATTGTTTCTTGTTTATCGCTTTTGTCGTTATCATCGCTATTGGACAATGTGCTTCTCGACTGGGCAGGAGTTTCCTGGTCTCTTAAGAACATCATAGCCTCCATGAACCACGCCTGGGACTCGTACAGGTCTTCAGTTCCGGCACCTGATTTGGCACTTTTGTCCA
The DNA here is from genome assembly GCA_032358575.1 of Dendronotus rufus. Taxonomy (NCBI): domain Eukaryota; kingdom Metazoa; phylum Mollusca; class Gastropoda; order Nudibranchia; family Dendronotidae; genus Dendronotus; species Dendronotus rufus. The sequence goes on from JAULCB010210960.1 coordinate 10,617, forward strand.
TTTTTCGAAGTTCATTGCGAAAAAATTTTCGTAGATTATTGAGCTTTTTTTCAGATCTTCTAATGTGGCGGAAGTGAAATGCTGACGATATTTCTGCAGTAGAATGTCGTAGGCCGCGGATTTCTTATCACGATTGCTGTAATCATCCGACTTAATTCTCCACAGGGCTGGTAAGGTCTGCTACACACCTAAAACTTCAAACAAAAACTTATTTTCGGCCTCCTTCTTCCCAGACATGGCAATCCTGTCTCCTCGGCGGTCACGAACGAAATAAAAGTTTGATCAAAATTCCTGTAAGTTGTAAGGAGCCCACTAGAGCTGGGCGGAAACCCAGATTCGGATTTGGAAATCCAGTCAACTTGGATATCCAGTTAATTTGGTCGACTTGGTCTTGACTTGATTTCGACCCGGATTTTGACGTTTTTTTAAACGTGCATGGGCCCCTTTCTTCTACTTCTTCCTCTTCTACTTCTTCCTCTTCTCCTTCTCCTTCTTCCTCTTCTGTTCTTCCTCTTCTACTTCTACTTCTTCGTCTCCTCCTTCTTCCTCTTCCTCTTCTTAGGGAGAGAAGGGGAGGAGTGTGTGTGTGTGTGTGGGGGGGGGGGGGGCCAAAAACAC
>JAULCB010211514.1:0-14195 GCA_032358575.1 Dendronotus rufus
ATCATCATCATCATCATCATCATCATCATCATCATCATCATCATCATCATCATCATCATCATCATTATCATTATCATTATCATTATCATCATCATCATCATCATTATCATCATTTTGGATACTTAGATAACAAGTTTTCATGCACTTTATTATTCTTATTTATCCATTTGAAAGGACTTACTTGTTTTTTAAAATATTTTTTGTTGTCAATGATAGGGTAAATGAGTATCATTATGATTTTGGGTCATTAAAGAAAACAGCACATCATGAATAAACAATCTTGTTTTTTTTTTAAAGAGGGACATTAAATTTTTTGCGTCTTCAGAGCCGGTTTATCCTGTCACGGGACGGACCGTCAAGGATACGATGTCTATGGAGTTGCTGGTGCTTATAAACATTCCTGTGAAATCACAACGTTGGCGAGATGTCAAGAAAATGCTCGTAAGTTTCAGATTCTAGGTATTTTCCTTCAAAATTGCATTATACATTTATACATTGCTTGCTCCTACTTTTTTCTTTCATCAGCATCCGTGATTTGAGTATCCATGGCAAAAGGAAAGTTTGAGATTTTTAAGGTCATGCAAACTTAATGAACTTAATGAGGAAATGCTCGTCGCATGCGTGGATATGGTCGCCCAGGGTGTTGTTACAATCGGTGAATCGCTGCGTCAGAACCGGGGTATGCAGCCCGGGGTGCTGGGGAAAGAAAGGTCCAGAAGTATGTTGAAATTGCGTCACATTTCATTTTCCAACCATTGGCATTCAGAACTTTCAGGACTTCTGTTGTAGAGCCATGGTCTTCGGAGTTCTTCAGATGCCTAGAACGGAGAATTACCAAAAGATCCGGCAATCTTTGAGAGCCGTCGTGGCTTCTTCACTGGTAATAGTCCAAGGGAATTATCTATGCTTGGCTGCCACAAAATTTAACTCTTGTTGATTAATTAGGTCTATGTTGCATTGTATCTCTTTTCCTTTTTGTTAATAAATTCTACGTTTAAGTTTTAAAAAAAGAAATTTTCAAATTTCTTTAATTTTGTATGCAGGTGAAGGCCTTGAGGTAATCAAGTTTACGATGGGAAAAACGTGTGATGAATCAAATTGCGAAGACCTGTGTGGGTGTCGCCATGGAAACAAGACGTATAGAGTGTATGAAAAACTGACTGTGGGCTGCCAGTCTTGCACTTGTTCCGAGAAGGGAGTGTTTGTGTGTGCATGTGACTTTCCGGTCAAGAGGAAGGAAATCAGGGACATGACACGGGAGGAGATGGAGCGGTGAGTACACACAGCCTTCTTTTATTAGCCTCTTGATGAGCAATATATATTTTTGGTAGCCAAAACTGTATATTCGGACGAGATGGATTGTTTTGCCAGATCTCATAAATTTCTCTAAAAGTCATCTATCTGATATACCAATTGGTAAAGCTAATACAATATCTTTTCATCATTCTTTAGTAATAACTATTTTTCTGAATATCTTTCTCTAATCTCTCTTGAAATTACCCACTTATCTTAATCTATAGGATAACTATCTACGGGTAAATAGACCGTGTGGTGTCTGGGGTTCCATAACAGAGAGGACTGAAGAATAGCCCAACGTGATGCTAGCATGTCGTAATAGATGACTGGATAGAATCCCAGGTAGTAACTACCGATATATATAGAGTTACCTGCTGTCTCAGAGCAAAAATGTGCAAATAGTCTGGACAGGCAGAGGGATTCAAAAATAATTGCAGCATGCAAATCTGCCCTCATATAGAGGGAGTGATGAAGTTGAAGAAGAGTTGGTATATGTTAGGCTTATAACAAAGTATGTGTCATGCGGGTATGTGTCAGACTAATAAAAAAATATGTCATGCAACTCCATTGTTTCAGATACCAGAAAGCTGTGAGAACATTAACACAGGATACTGGATACCCCTCGGAATGGTATCAGTTTGCGTCCATGTACTCTTCCCACAACCCCCTCTTCCTAGGAAGCCCTTTGTATCTTCCTTGGAGCAGGCAATTTTTGCGTCATGTAGAGCAAGCACTGCAGCGATTAGACTGCAGTATTACAATCCCTTACTATGACTGGACCACGGATGCTGGCAAACCGCACCAGTCTCTCATTTGGGCCGCCAATGCAATGGGAGGGAATGGGGGGGAGAACGAGTGTGTCCGCTACCATCCGTTTAAATCTTATCATCCGCCTTATCTCACGCCCTGTCTGAGGAGAAATCTCAACACTTCTGCAACGCTTCCTTCGGCAGTCAATATAGAATTAGCTCTGAGAGAGGCTTCTTACGATCGCTTCAGACTTCAGGTGGAAGTGTTTGTCCACATGTACCAAAGTTTTGTCGGAGGTCATATGCTTTCTGGTTTTGCCCCGTACGATCCATTATTCTATTCCGTGCTGGCATTCACCGACAAGCTGTGGGCAGAATGGCAGACCAGACACCCGCAAAGTCTTCTGTCTTTTCCATTTGATCTTAGGTACGCCAGGCTGAGTCCTTTTAAAACAACTTCTGACGACGTGTTCCATTCTCGCTTACAGATGTGTGTCGAGTACACACCTTTAACGCAGGGAGACCCGTGTAATGTCGCAGAGAGGAAAAACCTGGGTTATAATTCTCAAGGGTACGATAGACATGGGTATAACCGCGAGGGCTTTGACAGGGATGGTTACGATGTGCACGGGGTTGATGTCTCTGGCAACAGGGGGAGGGATAGAGGAGTCTATAATATCCACGGCGTCGATCAAGAGGGATTCTCAAGAAGTGGTTTTGACAGCATGGGAATCGACAGGTACGGCTTCTTGACGGATGCCTACAATCTGGATGGTTTTGATGCGGATGGTTACGACAGGTCGGGGTATGATCGTTATGGATTTAATCGCCAAGGATTCACTCCGTATGGATACAACATCAATGGAAGTACATTGATAGATTATAGAGAGTTGAACCTTTTCGATCTATTCGGTTACAACAAGTTTGGCTTTGACCAAGAAGGGTTTGACAGGAACGGCCTGGGTGTCTTTGGCTTTGATTCCAAAGGCTACGACGTAAAGAGGTGCAACAGATATTTCCGCGGGCCCATTCATGTTCTTGTCAAAGGCTATGTGACCGAAACATTGAAAGATTTTAACATCACTGAGCTGTACAATGTGAAAAGAATCTGCTCTCCATTGGTCCCATTGCAAGGGTACGTCTTGAAACAAAACTGGTTGAACCGAAACAGACAGCGAGCCACTGTCCGAGATTTGCATCGGTATCAGCAAGAGAGCCACATGTTTGACCAGTTGTACATTCCGCGGGAGACAAGTGTGACCCCTGACCTCCTTTGGCTTCCTGTTGGTCCTGACGAGAGGTGAGTGGTCAGAGAACATGCTATTTTATTTCCAATGATGAATTTATGCATAACAATTGACAATTTTTTCAAACATGAATTCAAGTGCAATTCAAGAGTAATAAGTAAACTATTCATTCAGGTTTTGTTTTGAATCGAGTTGAGGTGAAATAGTGTTTTACTTTCTATTTCTATGTAAAAGAATGAAGTCTGAATTTGACATGTTTTGTATCCCTGCAGACTGTGTGTGGTGACGGAAATGTTCTCTACCTGTGGCATGGCAGAGACTGAGGTCATTTGTCCAGGCAATTTGTGTGCAAATAAAAGATGTCCAGGTAAGAAAGGATGAAGTTGTTTAAAGTTGTTCATTTAATTTATAAATTATGCTCTCAATTAATTTGATTATGATGATGAAAATGGATTTTATTTTCTCCGATGTTTTATTTCTAGTCTACAGAAAACTGGATAGTATTATCTCATCCATCTTTGGGGATATCACTTTAAGATACAAGTAGAGAGTGGCAGTATTACACATATGTCAAACAAGCCTTGGCAGGGGACATTATTTGACAAATACCTGACAATCACATTATGTGACGAATCCCTGAAGATGATAAAGAGGAGGGCAATCTGGAATCTTAGACAAATCTTTGAATTCAGCTAATATATGTTCAATTAATACTTGCTTCACATACATACTTTGAGACTGACCTATCTGTTGCTAATTTCCAGGTCTTCCTTCCGCAATCTGTCGAACCAGTTCGTGTGGAAAGTGTAAGACAGAGTGGTACGATGGCCTCACTGGAAAAGTCGTCGAGTGCTCAGGTAGAGTAGATTTTTTCCCCCTCAGCAGGCCATTTTATCCATATCTTTTCTTTGAGTACATTGTACCAGCATTCTGACTAGATCTTTCTCTGCCTTTAAGGGATAGTCTCATGAAGAAAAAAAATATCAAAAGTTTAGTAGAAATTTGTATCTATTTTGACACCTTTGCTGATAATCATGAACAAATAAAAGCTTAGTGTTCAGGGTGTCTGCTGGCAGGTAGGATGTCCTGGCTTTGAATCCTTGCTGAGACAAGATCCAACATTGAGTCCTCGTCCTAGGTAAAGACGCTTCACTTAGATAGGAATGAGATAAAACCCTGTTTTATCATTGAAATCATTGATTGGTTTTCTCAAGATGTTTGCTTTTCATCTTTCTCAGGTTGCTTGGATGAATCAGGCCAGGAGAGAATGGAGGGGGACACGTGGACTCTCTCCACAGATCGCTGTCAAAGATGCACATGCCAGGTAGAAGAAACATGGTGATGTAAAAACATTTTGAACTTTGGGTACAAGAAGTGTACAATAAATCTGACTAAGGTACAAGAAGTTTGCGATGAATCTGATTGGGCGTACAAAAAGTGTATTCTTGTCTCTTGCTTCCCTTTCATTCATTTCATCCATCTATTTTTGTCTCTTGCTTCCCTTTCATTCATTTCATCCATCTATTTATGTCTCCTGCTTCTCTTTCATTCATTTCAACCACCTATTTTTGTCTCCTGCTTCTCTTTCATTCATTTCATCCATCTATTTTTATCTCTTGCTTCTCTTTCATTCATTTCATCCATCTATTTTTGTCTCTTGCTTCCCTTTCATTCATTTCATCCATCTATTTTTATCTCTAGCTTCTCTTTCATTCATTTCATCCATTTATTTTTAACCTCTTGTTTCCCTTTACCCTTTAACCCCTGCCATGCTGACCCTGACCTAAGAATGGAGAAAGACGATGCCAGCCTGCCCGCTGTCCAGTAGCCAATTGCCAGTACCCAGTGCAGCTCGCAGATCAATGCTGCCCCTCCTGTGATGGTAAACTTGGGCGACAGATTTTTATTTTTCTGTAATAATAAATAGTGCAGTAATACGCATTCTGTAATATCACACTGTTCATTCAGAAATGAATATCGTTATTTCGCATCTAAGCGATTAAGTAGTGCTACAAGAATTAGCTATCTTACACTTCATTTAAATAGAACATAATAAGTAAGGGTATAATTTTGTATGGCTAGTGAAACGTTAAAACAGGTTCCTGAAGATAAAACTGTACGCCTCGAAAGTGATGCCGTATCTATCTTCGTCAGTTGTTGGTCTGTCTTCCTCATCCTTGTAGGTTGTGCCTACCAGGGCCAAGTGGTACTGTCCGGCAGTTCCTTTCAGAGGGCTGGCCAAGGAGGACCCGTGGATCTGTGCTCCAGGTGTAGCTGCCAGAGTGGCAATGTCTTCTGCTCATCCGTCGAGTGTCCAAATCTGGGAGAGTGCAAGTCCAGAGTGAAACCGACAGACCAGTGTTGTGATATTTGCATGGATTGCGGCGACCACGGTCACGGTGACGTATGGAGGCCAGACCCGTGTCAGGAATGTACCTGTCAGGTACGGTGACTAGCCAGTGGTGGCTTGGTGGCAAGAATCAAAATGCAATGTCAGATTCTCATTTCAAAAGGGAAGAGAAGAGAACCTTTGTGAGCCATTGCCTTCAGTTAGTTCGTCTGGGAAATCATTTTTGAATGAGCATTGTCCACTTCCATGACTGATTAACATCAAATTATAGCTTTACACATTTTTAAAACAACTGTACAAAATTAAGGTATAATTTATAACTTAAAAAAGAATAATCGCCCGTCCTTTACAAAATTGTCGTAAATGATCAGGTATTGTTTTCAAGGATAGTCAAATTAAATGGGTTTTTTTCATTAGCTTGGTAGGATTGGTGTAGTCGGTATAGTTTTGATTGATGTAATGGTACTAGTAACAATGGTAGGACTGATGTATGGATTTAGTATACCAATGACCCGTTTGTACGTTATGTACTTTTGTGTTGCAGGGAGGCCAAGTAAGATGCTCTCGTATAATGTGTGAAAAAACCTCTTGTAACCACCCATCCAGACTGCCAGGGGAATGTTGTGCTAAATGTCAAGGTAAGAACTTTTCCAAAGATATTTCAATAAAAAAAATACAATCTGTTTGATTATTATGTCCTTTTGTTTGGATATCTACTAAAAATATACTTTTTTAAATTTTAAAAGTGGAACATTTATCAATTGTCCATAAAAGAAACTATCTAAACATGACACATTGTAAGAAACTTAATGATGATTGAATTCTTATATTTCAAAGGCCTGTGATGTTTGATATGTGAGAAAATAAACATATATTAGAGTCAACATAATTCAATAATTCAATTTACCTTGGCAACTAGAATCTTTTTCAACTTTTTACATGTGAACATAGGCAGAAAGCTTTATTGCAGTTAATTCATTATGAAACAATTATTTTTGGTGTTATTTGTAGCAGCAAACCTTAAATCTGAATCAAATCTATGAAAGTTCCAATAATCAAACAATTCCAAAAGAAATCTACCTCCGTCTTTTTCCAGCATGCCTGTATGAGGGAGTTTTACGGCAAAATAGGGAAACCTTTTCTCCCGGTCCATGCGACCAGTGCACCTGTCGGGATGGCAATGTGGAATGTGACACTACCATTTGTGGCAGGCCCAAGTGTTCAAAGCCTATTAGGGTTCAAGGCCAATGCTGTCCTGTGTGTGGGCTCGGTAAGAAACAAGAAAAAAATTGATGTCTAGTTGGTTTATTGCGAGTAAGGGAATGAATCTGGAAAGATGAAATTATGGAAAACCATTGGTAAATGGGAAAAGCTGTCCGCATCACATTTTTGTCATTATTTCTGACCGTCTTTTGTCTGATGTAAAGAATGAATTGTTGAACATATAAAGTCATGATTGAGACCTAAAGAACTTTTTTCAGAGATGATGATTATTGTAGAAATGAATAAGAAGGAATTGGTTTTAACCCTCTGACTACTGCATTTGTGTTCATTTGAATTTACGTGTGTATATTATCAGTATAGAGAGTATAGAAAAAAAGATAATTTTCCGTCTCAATTATATTATATGCATTTTTATGGTAGATAAAGATGTCACTGCAAAGAGTTGTGAAATAAGGACCAGAATTTCTCACCAGTGAAATGAAATATTAGCCTGCGGTTCGGCAAAGCTAGTTCTAATTTCCCAATAATTGGTTGCTGTATGTGACCAAAGATTTCAAGACTGTGGTTGAGAAATAAATTAGTCGTTTGCTTCTATAGACTGAAAAGGAGAAATTTGAAACATAATCATATAATTTGGTTTGAAGATTATACTTTGTTGTCATGGAAATTTCTTGCCTATCCTTTCAGACTGCGACTACGAGGGTCAGTTGTACAAAGATGGAAGTACTTTTAGTCCATCGTACGATCCCTGCATGAACTGCTCCTGTTCAAACTCCATAGTACGATGCCGCAATGTGAGGTGTGCCGCCATCAACAGCCTGACCTGTCGTAACCCAATCAGGCAGCCGGGGGAATGCTGTCCCTCCTCCTGTCCTAGTGAGTGACAAATCCAGACTCTTTTGGAAGCTAATATTCACTTTATAACTGGTTTTAATTTTGTTTAGTAACTACTTTTGAACTCTCTGAGGACCAGCCATATCCGAAAAGTTACAACTCCTGGGGACCTGCCATTTTTGGGGATTTTCAAAAACTTGTACAAAATTCCATACTAGACCTAGGCAGGAAGGATTTGGCATCCATTTGTTACATCTATCATTATAGCTCAATGCTATGAACAAACTTACTGATTACTTGAACAGTTTTTCCGTAAGGAGTTTACTATGAAATGAAGGGATCTTTTTGACATTCTACTTTTTTTTATAGATCTGTATCGTGACATTAATATGCATGCGTTGTGAAATTCCATTACAAGATGAAACTTTCACGATGGATGACTTCTTGTTGCATGAAACTTACGTAGATATCGTTAATACTTTCGTATCCATGGATATTTTGTTAATAAACGTTTCTGAAAATATTTTATTGCTTGAAGATACCGCAAGATATTGGTCCTCGTGATTGGTCCTCAGAGAGTTAACCACCTTTGAAATTATAACGAATTTACATTCAAATAACGTATTAACATCAAATGTAACAAATTATATGCAAATAATGCAAATAGAACAAATTACATGCAAATATAACAAATTATTTACAATTATATCAAAGTGGCGAAGATTCTCATCACTGGCCAAGGTTAAGTACTTGTCATAATTTTTTGTTTATATATTTATAAGAGAAATATCAGTCAATTGAATTTTTATTTGTTTATAGAAAAAGCTTTTCTGTCTTATTTGAGTAATTTTCAAACCTAACCTACAGCCTGCGAGGATCAAGGTATTGAGTACACAGAGGGAGACAGCTGGCAATCCCACAATTCTCCTTGTGAAGCGTGTCATTGCCTGAGTGGGGCAGTGGTGTGTCGACCCAAACTGGCATGCTCTGTCAGTTGTACCCACGCTGTCATCAGGCATGGCCAGTGCTGCTCAAGATGTCAGGGTAAGCGTCACTTTTTTTCTCTTTTTCTTCTCGATTGTCGTATTGTAATAACATTTTGTGCTGGTAAGAGATTATTCTAAAATCAATAAACCCTATGTAATGTAATGTTTTCTTGAAATGGTTTTCTTTTATCAAGATTGTCTAGTAGAGGGTAAAGTGGTCCGTGAGAATGAGAAGGTGACCCTCAACGGGGCGTTGTGTCGCCAGTGTACGTGCATTGCTGGCAGCCTGCAATGCCAGACGATTGAAACCAGCAGATTTTGTCCCCGGCTGGATTGTGAGAAGACTGAGACGAGGCCTGGGGAATGCTGCCCTGTCTGTGCTGGTGAGTTCACTCCCCACCATTATCTCCCTTTGCTTTATTTCTGAATAGTCATCTAGTAATTTTCAAATTAAACGAAAAAAGCAAACCCCACCCCCAAGAAGGGGCGTAGAAAGCACAACTACTAGTCAACCTTGATTTATTGTACGTAAGTTCCTATTCTAGTCGACTGAATATGTCCAGGTTTATTGTTTCTTTTTGTATCTCTATACCCTCGGTTAGGCATTGCTTACATTTAGAATTAGCTCTCAAATGGTTTGAAACAATTTTCATTATTTCCATCCACTATCCAGGCTGCATATATATGGGCCAAAACTACCAGCATGGAGCAATCGTGTCCAAAGAAGAGTGCTTTAACTGCAGCTGTGATCAAGGTTTTTATTTCATTTTCCATTTAGGTTTTTGTTTTTGGTGACAGCTATGTTCCATTAGTGTACTGCTGCCAGAGCCCTTTATATTTTAGTAGGACATACAAGGGCTGGATCGATGTGAGTCTACCATCAATTCCTGTCCCAACACAAACGTTTGCGATTGTTGCCACATATGTTCAAAGTGAAAAAAAGTATCTCACGCTGTTAGTAAGGAAGAAACTGGTGAATGATAATTGCAAATAATGTTGTCAGTGTTAGGTTATGAATGAAATGGATGTTTATTTTCTTATTATTTGAATGTTCATATTCAAAGTGAGCAATTTCTTATTGTATTTCTCTAAGTTTTGAATAAAAACAATAGATTACTTTTGCCAAAGTAGCCAATGTTTTGTTCAAAGGGGTTGAAAGATAGTTAATGACACACACGCATTTTGTCCCATCAGGAGAGATAGCGTGTCAGAAGCCAGTCTGTCCAGAGTCCAGGTGTACCAATCCCAGGAAGGTGCCTGGCCAGTGTTGTCCTGTCTGCGACAGTTGTTTCTATGAGGGTCAGGAGTACGGCAGTGGAGACAGTTTCAGGTCTCGTTTTGATGCTTGTGAACAGTGTACTTGTTTGGTAAGTAGTTTCATTTAGCTCTTGTTTTGATGCTTGTCAACCATTCACTCATTTGGTAGGTCTAACTGAACAATTTGTTAGAAGATTGAATCATTTTTGGGGGTCATTTTTACATGTAATAAATTTGGACCTTCGTTTCATTGATAGCCTTTGACAACATCAATACAAGGTACTGGTAGGTCAAAAATTTACTATCAGGATGTCCTATTGATGTTGGATAAGACCAGAGAGATAACTTCGGTTGAGATTGATTCTCTTCAACAATTGTTTGTCTTCTTTTCTCCCCACCAAGAGCGGCCAAGTGAAGTGTCTGTCTGTGGAATCGGCCTGTCCTGAAGCTCCCTGCACCCATCCTGGCCGACGTAAAGATCAGTGCTGCCCTCAATGCAAGGGTTGTGCTTACCAGAGAAGAGCAATGTGGGATGGTCAGAGATTTACTGGTTCCAATCCTTGTGAAATATGCGTTTGTGAGGTAATTCTAATTTGGTATAATTTAGTCCTTTTTTTAATGAATAATGATAAATAGCGTAGTGATTAGTTCATCTTTTTGTTTTATGCAACACAATCGATTTAAAACATTAGCTAACAAAGTGGTCATAAATGCGGGACATGTCAAGAAGCTATTGAAACGTCTACACTTTTACCTCAAATTTGATTCAACATAAGAAATCTATTCCAAACATACAATGATAATTGATTGTCCATGCATGATGTTCTAATGACAGAAAGGCTCTGTGAAGTGTAGCAAGACCGAGTGTCCACCAGTCATCTGTCAGAGCCCCATCATCAAACCGGGCCGGTGTTGTCCTTCCTGCGACGGCATCTGTACCGTGGACGGCGAGGACTATCTAGAGGGACAGACCTTCCAAAAGAAAGGCGCACAGTGTTCCACTTGTACTTGTCTGGTAAATAGTAAAATTATTGATCCAGGCATAACGGATTGATAATAGATGCAATACACAACCAGGAAATTTAAACATAGGGGCATGAAAATATAACTTGCGTGCAGTGACAGTGACAAGTATATTTTAAATATTTAGTCCAGGAATAAGAAAATGATGCAGAGAACATTGTCTATCAAACATTGAAACTAGCAGCGAACATTGTATATCAAACATTGAACTAGCAGCGAACATTGTATATCAAACATTGACCTAATTTCCAAACAAATCAACTCTCTTCTATTAGTTGTCCTCAGATTTCTTAAAACAGCAAAGAAAGGTTAGAAATCCAGTTTTTGTTGTTACAGTTAGTGACGCTTAAAGATTCATGGTAAAGATAAAATCATTATGATTTTGAACATAGATATTTGATTCTGAAATATGTGTACTTTTTGTGTACTTCAGTATCATATTTAATACTGGGCTATCTATTTGCTCTGCTATTTCTTGAAGATATTTTCAAGAATAGTTATTGTTTCAAATTTGTATCTAGCGGATTAGAGAAAGGAAATAGAGACTAGTAATCTTGATTTTCATCACAACAATTCTTATCAGAACGGTCAAGTAACCTGTGAAGTGTCTACCTGTGAGCCACTGACCTGCCAACATCCTGCCAGGCTGCCCAGTGAGTGCTGTGCCAAGTGTAACTTCTGTCTGTACGAACAAAGGATATTTCGTAACCAGCAGCGATTTGTCCATCCGAGGGACTTGTGTCAGCGGTGCTCCTGCCAGGTAGTTCCTTGGACACTGTTGTGTGCATGTTGCTGTTAACGGATGAAATTCTGTTGGACGTATATATATAATAGAAGACTATTTGATTTGATTTTTTCATTGTTATGCGCAGTATAAATCAAAACCTGTGGAAAATATAATTTTTTACAATCCTTTTTACAAAATGAACAAACTTTTCATAACAAACTAATAAATCGGGATGGTCAACCTCCCAATGAGAGACTGAGAAACGTCTGGTAATACTTTGGCCAATATTATGTAATCAATTTCTGCAAATAAGCAGCGATTCGAATAGACTTAGTCTTAGGGCTGATCGAATTAAAGGAAGAAGGTCATGCAGCTCTTTTAGGTCAGTTTAGTTTCATAGCTAATGTTATAGATGTCATTAATGGTTTGAAATTTTATACTGTAAAAGGTATAGTTTATACAATAACATGAAATCAGGTCAAAGGTTAGATATACCTACAGTATCATGTTTCTAGTTGTTTTTGAAATCTGATTTATGAACTTTTTACTCTGATGTTTCTTCTCTCTAGTTTGGCACAGTGACGTGTACTAAGACAGTGTGTGAGAAACTTGCCTGTGCCAACGCCATGCCAATGCCTGGCTCGTGCTGCCCTGCGTGTCCCAAGCAATGCTCTCATCACAGCCTCTTCTACGACGATGGGGAGACCTTTGTCAACCCACGCAACAAGTGTGACGACTGCCTTTGTAGGCAGGTAAGATTCTTGTTGTGGACAGATGTATCTGTCCCTGTGAAAATAGCTGTCATACTTTTAAAATTTGTTTTATTGTAGTCGTCCAATGTTTAAAGATATTATAGTCCATCTTTTTTATTTCAATTATTAATGTAATGCACCTAGAGCCCAGTTTACCTGGGATATGAGCATGCTATAAGTGTACATTATTATTATTATTATTATTATTATTATTATTATCTAAACTAATCTCAAAATAGAGCGGATTTTTTTAAACAGGTGCATATCTAAATAAAAAAATAAAAAAACCTTAACTTTGATAACTGAGAAGATTTGTTTGATCCAGCTTTTGACGAGGTCTTCGGAGTGATCCAATGGGAAATAAATATAGTAGAGAGTGGTCCAATAGCTCATTTGGTACTACTTCTGACTATAGCCCAGCAGTAAATGGGTAGCTCGGTCTTTTCCGACCTGGCTGTGTGAAAACCAATGGCAGACTACTACACTACACTAAGAAAAATCAAGACTCTACTTCTGGTTCCGCAATGCTCATCTTCTTTGAGAATTGGACTTAGTTTATTTAACTTTTGATTGCGTAGAAAGTTAGTAGGATTATCTCGAGTGTGGAAAAGTTATAATAATGAATAACGAGTGTGAACATTTCCCAGCTAGCTGCTAGTTACTACCAGACTTAGTACAAGTACGAGTCTATTGGCATGTCCGTTGTTCTTCCTTCAGGGTACGACCCACTGCAAGGCGAGGATGTGTCCCCGCATCAGTTGTACTAACCCTGTCTTTGACGGATGCTGCCAGACATGCACAGGTTGGTGGACACGGGGGTGACACCCTGTTACTCATTATATGTCTCTCTATTACTTTCTCCATCTCTCTCTGTCTTTCTTACTCTCTCCATCTCCATCTCTATTACTCTCTCTCTCCCTCTCTCTCTCGCTCTCTCTGTCTTTCTTACTCTCTCCATCTTTCTCTATATCTGTCTCTTTTTATTTAACTCTCTCCATCTTTTTCTCTCGCTCTCTTTCTCTCGATACAACAAGGTTTTACATACATATTATAATCTTTTTTTTTTGTTTGTCCAAAACTTTTTATCGTACATTAAATCTATAGGTTTGTTTTGAGGAATATCCAAATGTTAAGGTTCTGCTTTCTCAATACTTGTCAAGTATGTGACCTAAGTTTACCCCCTTTTTTCCTGCTGGCCAGACTGTAAAGTAGGAGCACTTGTGATCGGGAATGGTGAGAATAGGCCCGACCCTGACAACCAGTGCAGGACGTGTGAGTGCCAGAAGGGAGACCTTCAATGCTCCAGTGTCATGTGTCCCTCCGTGTCCTGCAGCAACCCTGTCATGGATGGATGCTGCCCTGTCTGCACAGGTTGCGAGTTCAGAGGTCGCACCTATGACAACGGAGCTGCTATGCACGAAGCTGACAGGTAATTAATACCCTGGAAAGGTAAACAACAACACCCTCTAAAGATAAACATGACCCTGTGAAGGTAGACAACACCTGTAAAGGAAACAAACACTATCTCATGGTAAACAGCACCCTGTAAAGATTGTCAAGTAAACAACACCCCATACAGGTTGTCAGGTAAACAACAACACTCTGTAAAGGTAAACAACACCCTGTAAAGGTAAAAACAACCCACTCTTTAAAGATTGTCTTCACACTAATGCCCCCCGTGTGGGGTCCGGGAGGTTCCTCCCCAGGGAGGATGCCAGAATAGACCCAACGTGTGCTTACTGCGTGTCGT
>JAULCB010211624.1:0-14165 GCA_032358575.1 Dendronotus rufus
TGAAACTATCGTCTTACTTTTTCGGCGCTGTTATGATCCTTGGAGGTCGAAGAGCCGTAAAACCCCCCAAAAAACAAGAACGAACTACTGGTATAAAGAACTAATACCGAAACTAGTATGTGCACTGCTCAGTGATCTTGATATTGAAGTCACATGTTTGTATCCTGGCTGAGTATAATGTTGAGTCCTTAGAGTAGTAGACTTACACGCATTTTTTCTTCATCCACTGTATTTTGAAAACAGTGTCCACACATACATTAATGATCGACTAGCGCCCTATCCAGAAACTGACTACTGTCACTTGTGTGCCTCACACTGTTGAAACTTCGATTCAGTCATATGATGATCAGGCTAATAAATATAATATGTAACATCTATCTAATGAAAGTAAAAGAAAGCCATTGTAGAGAATGATAATGCTGTACTTTATTCATCTTGGAAGGCAAATAGCTCCTCAGGAGTTACTGTTGCATAATATTATAACTAGTGATAATGACAGACTTTCTACTTGACTTCAAACAAATATACTTGTATTTCAACCCTGTGTGGGGTCCAGGGTTCCTCAATAGAGAGGATGGGAAGAATAGACCCAACGTCTGCGTGTCTTAAGAGGTGACTAACTGGTTATGTCATCCATGGTTTCCGCTTTTCTTTAGTTGCTGTGGGCGACATCTTGTCCCTCTTTCTCTGTCTTCCTTTTTTAAACTCTTATTAAATTGATTTTTGGATGTGGGTGTGTGTGTTAGTAGTATGGTGTTGATGACGATCGCAATACATCTTGGTGTATATATTTTAGTGATGTTGATATTCTCTGTTTTCTGTGTACCTTAGTTAATTTCATATTATGTTATAATATTTTTACATGATGCTCTCTTCACACAAACACAAACAATCTACTTCTGTTTCTTATATTTTAACTGAAACTATCGACTTACTTTTTCAACACTGATATTGATATGATCCTTGGAGGTCGAAGTGCTGTAAATAAAACTCTAAATAAAATATAACAAAATAAAAATTTCCAGTGGAAGTCAGATTCAACGAGGTCGTCAGGGCTGACGACATGATCTCATTGTATGCGACCTTTTCGTTATAGTTATACGCGACGTCGGGTGTAATGAAAGGTAGCATACAGGGATTTCAACTGGCCTCGTTGAATGCGACCTCGTTGAATCCGGCGCCCACTGTATAAGTTGCTTCAGAAATCCACACAACGAATGAATGAATGGATGAATTTATTTTTTTGTGTAGTAATTTTAACATTATATATTATGCTGTGTCCACCTATTCAGTTGATAATGCACTTCCAAGATATTCATCCACAAGTTTACCCATTAATAAACTTACTTTAATCAATGTACTGCTTCATGAAATTACTTTATTCGTTTTGTATGTAGATAATATTCTTTTTGACTGATCTGAGGTGGAATCTATTTCTACTTCTGGGTTGAGTGAGGAAGAGTGAAAGTCGTAGAAGTAAAAGAGTTATTTTTAAGTACTCAACATTAAACATGTTGAGGACTGAAGCGATTAGAATTCGAACCTGTGGTGATCCACTAGGCAGACAATCTAATCACTCACTTACCATTACCACTACCTGTATCTTTCTTTCTTTCTTGATCAATTTACCTTTCATTTCATACTTTTTGGTGTAAGGGTATCCTCAGTGATAAAAAGTCTTGCTATTGATTTAGTTGCTGACACAATTTTAGATGATTTAATAAACAATGTGGACTCCATCATCACTCTGACCTCAAAGCAATATTGGGCTTTGGTGTTGCACTCCGTCAAATATTCAAATGATCACTTTTTTCCATGACAAAGCTAATTAAAATTAGCAGTTAGCAGCTTGAAAATGACATGCATTGATCATTGCACTCTGTCTACTACTACTACGTACTGGGAGGTACATACCTACTGTGTGAAGAAAACCCTGACTGAGGAAAACTTTTAAAAAGGTTTTAACTGGCTATGTGTAGGGCTATAGATAGTACAGAGTGCTACATACATATTATATATATTATTACTGGATACTGAAACACGTGTACCGGTACGTGTGGAAACAGGTGTTCAACTAAATCAAAACAGAGAAACTTTTTTACACTTCATGAATTTGTATAAATTCATCACATCCCTGTTTTTTTCTCTTTTTGAGTCATTAGTAGTCAGAAATGAGCTTTTGGATAGAATGGGCACACAGTGGGCTGATCACCTGCTTGCTGTAGTTCTTGATCCATAGTATTTCCCAGCTCTGTGTTTTGTCATTCACGATTTAAGTGGAGAGCACAGAACTGGGTGCTGACACTGACACTACGAAAGCGTAGGGCAAAGGATAACAACACAAAACAAAATAAAAGAGTTGAGGAAAAGTGAAAGTTGTAGAAGTAAAAGAGTTGTTACTCAACATTAGACATGGGGATACTAAAACGAACATCATCTAAAAAACTAAAAGGACATAATTAATGATATGGCATGGGATACTGGTAATAAATGAATAACAATACATAACTAATAACACACACAAAATTCACTCTGACAAGAATGTGATCAAGGGTTAGAATGATTTTATTATGAAGGAAAGTTAACATCAACATCTATTTCAAAAAAAAATATATTAAAAAGTTGAAACAATGACAAGAATTTGAAAATATAAATCGATAGGCATTCAGACAGGTTTCTTTTTTAAAAGAATCAACCCATTTGTTTGCCCTGAGTCTGTTCAGTGGCTCTCTTTGGATTCAACAAGACCTCAGATATAGACACTATGTGGTTTGGAGGTTGAGAACCACCCAATTATCCCGGATAGAGACATGTTTTTTTAGCTTGACTGTTGTGTGGAATCAAGTCTTATCAGGAGTGGACTAGAACTAGAATTAAATTAAAGAGGTCCTGCCTTCGATATGATAATATTTCTATTTCTTATAGTTGTCAAAGTTAATCTTCAAACTTTGAAACTGATACTGATACATGATAAAGGAAGTTCAAAATGTTTTAACAAGGTGTAACTGAATGGATTTCTCACATTTTCAAACGATAAACCATGGTGGTACAGAATTTACATATATATATATATATATATATATATATAAGTGCCTTAGTCTTTACTGACAAGGTAAATGGATACATGTAGTTCTAAGAAAATAGAGGTTAAGGTGCTGTCACTATAAGCTTGTTGAATCCAAAATGTACTGCGTACCGAGCCATGAAAATAAAAAAATACATTTAATAACAGTAACATTAGTAACAATGGACGGATTCAGTATGTGAGTAGGTAAGTGTAAATTTCAACTTGAATAATATAATTATAATATATTTCATCAATATCACAGTTATTATAATCATAATAGATAAATTAATATATCGCAGAATGAGAGATTGTAAGTTGTAAATTATTATACATTAGTTATATTGTATAAAACATGGAGTGTTTCATCTGTCCCTGTTGGGAATTAGTATGTTTGATGATTCTGTTGTGGAGAAAAATATTAAGTCTTTTTATTTTGATCTACTGAATTATATAGATGTGTATTTATAGTCATAAAGTTTCAAAATGGTAAGCAGATTTGTAAAAAAAACCTCAAAACAGAAGGTGCAACAATATCATTTTATGTACATAACAATTATAAAAAGTTAATATGTAATAGGAGGAAAATCTGAATTATATAAATAGTAATAGATATAAGAATATCTTTGGAAAAGTAAAGTCGGTATCAGATCCAAGGTAAGTCTTTTTCAATCAAAACTACTTTTACTTTTCATAAAAAATAAAAAAAAAGCCCCAACAAGCCGTTAACAAATTGTAATAAAAAAGAAAGATCAGCCACTCTCCCCAATCACAAGAAGGCTGGGTGAATCCCACAGCTTTTGATTCAAATCATAAAGATCAAAATGCGGAGCAGTCATCAGGCTCCTCTCAGTAAATGCAACGAAATAATGAAGACAAATTTGTTTGTACATTGTAATTGATTTGTCAGGCATGTGTAAGCACACATTCTCATTCTCACATAGACAATGCAGGCACACACAGTCTGCCTCACTTTATGCCAACACACACACTCAAGCACGCTTACACATGATACATACATACATTCAAACATGCAAGGCAAGATATTTTGAGTATTTACGTTCGTGTTGAATCGAATTGTCATTTCATTGTATGTTCCCAAAATATATTCCTCCAGTTTGGATCTGCATAACAATTTGATTGGTCTTTAAAAACATAGATTCTTGAATAATACAAATGCCTGCAAAAATTGTTGTTATTTTAGGCACATTCTTAACGTCCAGAGAAGACATGGTATTCCTACTGGTAAGTGAGTAGATTATTTAATTGCAAAATAAAATCTTAAATATTATTAAATCAAAGGTAAAATCACAAATTTCTTGTGTAGATAAAATGAACTGCAACAAATAAATAAGTACATTATCATTAGATTTCTATAAAAGATACAAAAACCAACACGCACACGATGTCCATGATAAAAAACAATTGATTTCAAACCAAATAAAACGAAAAGCCATACAGAAATGGAGAGAAAGCATTATCAAAGCATTTGATAACTCTATGACTGTCAATTCAATTCTAAAACAGTGGTAGGTATATGAAAATCAGTAACAAAAAAAATCAAATTAATATTAGATTGTTGATATAACAGGTACAATAAAGATACATTGTATAAGGAATGAATGGTGGTGTTTGCTCTTTTGCTGACTGTGAAATCTCATCCTAGTCATCATTCTTCCTCTACTTCAACAGCCTCTCCTTTCTTAATCTTGGCAATTATCTGACAAGTAAAAATAATAAGATGTCAAGATTGGAGGACAAAAATGTTTAAAGATAAGATATGATGGCTACTCAAAAAGAATGGAATGAGTGAAGGGTCTCGCGGTAATTTTTCATTTTTCATACAGATTATTTCGAGAGGAAAAACCCAGAAATTATCCAAGGCTTGTGAGAAGCACTGTAACAATGATAATGATGATGATAATAACAATTATTTTTAGCCCAGCTGGGATGAAGACAGGGTCTCGCAGGCTTGTGAGAATCGAGAACCATTGTATTGTAACAATAATAATGATAATAATGATATTGATAACATTGATGATAACGATTATAATAGTACTACCACTACTACTACGACTAATAATAATAATTTAATTCTTTTCTCATCTAGAGCTGTAAACAAAATCAGACAATAAAATGATTTGACTGGATTGATACTCACATTCTTCAATCTTGATATTTCCTTGTTGTCAGCATTCTTACTTGCATCATTGGTGATGAGTTTGACTCTTGAGGCATAACTGTTTTCAAGAGAAAAGGATCATATATATATAATATACAGACTCAGGCATCACAAATAGCTCTTTATACCAGCAAATTCATTACAACCAAGTAATGGACTGCGTTCTTTTCAATCTAAATATATACACAATCCTCCAGACACTATCTGATCTGCATTTTCCTCATATTCCTTTTTATCACAGAATTGCCAAACATTATTTCATTTCCTTGTGAGTTGGACAAAGTGCACTGCTGTGCCTGATACTGATATCAGAATCATTACGGATAATTTCTACTCTAAGTACAATATTCTTCAACTAGTCTTCAACAAAACAAATACCCCAAAATCACAAGCTCAACCACAAGATGTTCAAATAATTTTGTTTATCCAGTCATATCCACCAATCCTCCTTCTAATCTATCAATTGGTGTATACAAACTAATGTGTATATTTGTAATAAGAACTGTAAGAAGTATTTTTCACTCCCTTTTAAAAATTTCCTTGTTTTAAACATCTCAAATAAACCAACCAAGAACGTACGTGAGAGAAATAATGGTCTCGTCCACATTGTAATCTGCGGGTGAAATGTTGACAAACATGAGCGTTTTGGCGTTTCCTCCCAGCGAGTCTTGCATCAACATTGTCAGCTTGTTGTTCCTGTACGGGATGAAGGACTGCTCACTGGACAGGGCAGAAATGACGTCACCCAAGGCGGACAGAGATTTGTTGATAGACATCGCTTCCTACACATTGAGAAAGAAATGATAAATAAATTATAGCATTTATATAACACTTATCTATGGTATTCAACATACTCTAAGCACTTCAAAATACCACAATTTGTCACTGGTAGTCAACAAACAAATAACACATCAGATGCTGATACGTGTAGCCTGTTAGGTGCGTTACAATTTTTCGAACAGAGACAACATTGCTGAAACCAGTGGGACCTCCAAATTTTAGGTTCGTCTCTGATAGGATGAGGAAAGTTGTGTAAAGAATCTATCCAAAAGACTCAACGTTGGACCCAGTCAGGATTCGAATTCTGGACCCTTCCATCACCAGGTAGATGCACTGACCACTAGGCTGCTAGTACCACAAAAAAAGACCAACCTTTAACTGTTCAGCTGTGGCCCCTGTCTTGCCGACTCTTTCACTGCCGGCCAAATCAACCAGACTCAACTGTGGAAGGAAGAAAAATATTCCATGATAAATGAAAACATATCATGTCTCACCAATTATATCATTACTATAGCATTCAATGCAATTCAGTGGGGCTATGTGGCCGAGAGGTTTGGTGTTCGCCTCTGAGCCGAAAGGATGCGGGTTCAATCCCAGCGGTAGGCACATTTTTTCAGATCTTTGGATTTTCTGATTTTTCCACTCCCCTGATCCTAAGGTAGTGTGGGATCGAACACCTAGTCCTATAGGAGATAGACGATAAAATCGGAGGTCCCGTGTACAAGTTGTGCACCTTAAAGAACCCTTGGCAGTTGGAAATCGAAAAGAGCAGGCCGTAAGGCCGCTGCCCGGGAAAAATTCCTAAGTTAAAATTCCTACCAATATCTGGTCTAGTGTGCAATGTGTAGTTGCGCCGTAGTTGGCAGCATTATTCACTGCACTAAACCTTGATAATATCTCCATAAGCATTGCTCATTTGTGAGATACTTTGGAGAAACCAAATACAGACACTAGATTAGTATCCATCACCAGCTTGTGGCATTGTTCTGCGACTGATGGTACAGGATATTCCCCCCTCCCACACACAAACATATTATCATACCCACACTTCCACACAACCATACCTTTCCTTTCATGACAGTGCCAGTGCTTTTATTGGTCGATTCCATCACAATGCTGAGAACGAGATGGGACCTGGAACTCTCTGCATTCATCTCTGGAATAAAAAAAAAAAATCATAATAAAAGTAACATCAGAGAGCAAGACAACAGAAGAATATCGCCGATAACATTTTCTAAACATATAACTCAAGTTTTTGCCTTTTTTTGCCCCAAATGTTACATCATTACAAGATTTACATGTCATTTTAAGCAGGGGAAAAATTGACCAATAGTAAATTACTGTACAATTAATAATGATTGCAACACTCATTACTGTTGAATAAAACAGTTTTTTGTTTCTCCTGCAAAATCTACTTACACAGAAATATACCTTTATAGATGGAGATATACCTTTATAGACGATAAGCCTATAAATTCCATCTAAAGAATGAAAAGAAAGGCTGAATGTGGTAGACTAGCAATCTTTTGACTGTATTATGAAATTGTGAAATTCATAATTATATCACATCATGAAAGATGAGTCGCATCGAATTTATACTTTGCACAAATAGAAATCAGCGAGACAATTGATCAACTTACTTATAAAATGGCTAGACATAACGTGTTTTGTGTATGCCCAAGCCTGTTTGGATATGAGTGTATAAATGAAGAAATATCAAACTACTGAATATTCAAAATCATGTAATTTCCTCTTGACTGATAGAGGTTTCTTATCTTTGTGACATTGGTAGTCTTTTGATCAGTTCATTCAGCTGGCAATTGATATCTCATGGTTTGATTCCTGGTTAGGTCCAATGTAAATTTCTCAGGAAATACTCCTTAAACAATATTTCCCATTCGACCCAAGTGTAGAAATAATAATAATGATAATATATCTTTATTGTCCACACAAGATGGAAATTTGTTTGGTTTAGGCAATTCACATTTACTTAAACAATTGACACACACACACAGACACACAATAATAGTAATAGTAAAGAATACCTATTTGCATATGTTAGTTGGGGAAGAAATATGCACTAAACCAGCATCCTATTTCTAAAGTGTCTCCCATCAACATTACTTTATAGAAACAACGGTAAGGTTTGGTCGTATGAGTCGAACTCATAGAATTAAGAATAGTAACTCCTTATAATTTCTTTGGTCAAACTATATATCCTTTTGTCTTATCCCGTATGCTTACTGGTGGCAGCTGTGTGTCTGTTGGCTGAGCCTTCCTCAAACAACGTGTTCAACTCCTTGGCATTTGTGGCTGTCTTAATAATAGCTCCACTGACAAACACCATTCCTTTCTTGTCTTTCTTTATGTCCAGTTTGTCCTGACAAGACACACAGATAGACTCTTTGAATCGATACATATTTTTGAAAAATCATGACAACACACCAATGACGACAAAGTTCTGGAGATAAACTTAAGAACTGTTAAACTTTTCTGTAAATTAGCCATGTTATGTTCATACCTCATCTGCATAGGCTCCCTTGGCAAAAAGGTCAATGAGTTTTTCATTGTACAATTCCATCATGTAAACTGTCACCAAAACCTCCACCTTTGATCTGACAACAATAAAACATAAACAGGAAAACAACTCAGATCATTTGTAAAGCAGTGCAAAGTTTTCACACCTCAACCTCAACATTACTTTTCTCTTCTTTTAGTTATATTGTAAAATATCTAAAATATGACTGGTGTTGAGACATAATGTTCCTATACAACCAATTAAACTTTCAAGGACAAATCCAATTTATGATTTTGATAATACTGTCAAACTGTTCTTTTAAAAAGAAAATGGAGAAAAGAGAAAAGAAAAGACAACGTTATATCAATTTATAAATCTTGAAATGAGGTGAGACAATTCAAAGCAACAGATTTTTACTTGTTTTCCTCTGTCATCTCAAAGATCCGATCAAAAGCTCTGGGAGCGATGCCGGGGAACTGCCTGGAGCTGTCTCCAATCATGGTGAATGTTTTACCAGACCCAGTTTGACCGTAGGCAAAGATGCAGACATTGTAGCCATCAAAGGCAGACTGGATCAGGTTCTAAAAATAAGTTCAAGAAAATTTGTTTTGTTATCATCCATTGCCTTTGACTGCTTTTGCAGTGTTAGCTCCCAGCTCCATTACCAGTCTCAAGTATTATAAGTATAAGAGATAGGCTAGATACCCCCATAACCGTCTGGGCAAGCCACAAAGCTGTGAAAAATTATGGACTAGGAATTAAAGGCAAGTTGGTGATCAGTCTAATGAGCCCAATCTTGAAGTGTGCATTGAGCAATACACTATGAAATCAATACACTTGAAGTATTACTCAGATGCTAACCACATTATTAGTATCTTCAAATAATATTTCCAGTGTGTTGCTATAATAACTTACAGTACATTTGTATCTTTGAATAATCTTTCCAGTGTGTTGCTATAATAACTTACAGTACATTTGTATCTTTGAATAATCTTTCCAGTGTGTTGCTATAACAACTTACAGTACATTTGTATCTTTGAATAATCTTTCCAGTGTGTTGCTATAACAACTTACAGTACATTTGTATCTTCAAATAATCTTTCCAGTGTGTTGCTATAACAACTTAAATTTGTATCTTTGAATAATCTTTCCAGTGTGTTGCTATAATAACTTACATTTGTATCTTCGAATATTTTTTCCTGCGTGCTGTCCTCCATAAACACCTGGTCATACTGGAACTCTTTCAACCCTCGCTGAGACTGGGCGGAGATGGTGTACTCATCCATGGATTTCATCACTGAGAAATTCCCCTGAAAATGAAAATAAAACAATGTAGATAAATTCTAGTCACAATTTCCCATTGAATTCAAAACTGATAGATACCCTTGTAAATAATATCAAAATGAAACTTTGAATTGTTATTAGAACTAGATATCTTTATTATGTTTTTAATAATGCTGTGTTTTGTATGAAATTTTGCCCAAATTTCCCATATCTTATAATTTCAAACCTAATCAAGCAATTGAAATAAAATCCCAATGAATATTAGGTATCCAAGATGAAAACCTGACATCCTGAAACAATTTGATTCTTACTCTTTCTTTCTCTGATCGACTGAGGGGTCGAGCCCGACAGTACACCCTGATCTTGCCCTTCATGTCTTCCACTATGTTGTAATACTTCTTGCGTAGAACCTTTCAAAAGGAATAGAAATACTCATTAATAATCAACAAGAGAATAGCCAACAACACTATACCATCCAAGTGAAGTGCACACATCCTAAGAATGTAAGGATGATTGAAAAGGGCAGAGAGCCAAGGAGATACGGCAGACATCGGTTTTATTCCCTGTTTTACATTGCATTAACAGAAAAGGCACTGAGCTTTAGTTTTCACTATTATGTGAATGGCTCAGTCTTTTAGAGCCCTATCCATACCAATGTTACTAGCAAGGAAGGTATTGTTGGGGCAAGAATAGGACCATTCCTGCTGGTAATTCCCATTTCTCTTCTCAGGGTCTTTTCTTCCATTGGAACAGTCCATTATTTTCATCATTAATCTTTAGTCATTTTCCAGTGCATACTCTATTATCATTGGAACACTTTCCAAACTCAAGTATCGGTTCCTCTGTTTATATAGCCAAAAAATACATAATTTAAGAAATCTGCCTGTCTTTGGAGTCAATCAGGCTTCATGGATTAAGAAAAGTGATTGACAAGGCTGCACAAAACTACCTTACACGTTAGTAGATAGCTCAGTCTTTGAAAGTTCTACTTACTCTCTCACTATTAAAGTTCTCTGTCAAAACTTTGTTTTCCTCAACAAATCTCTTATTGTCTTTTTCAAATTCCTTCAGTTTCACAGCTGCCGACACGCCTTCCTTGGCAGCGACCCCAAGAGCTGCCAGTTCAGCTGTCAATCTGGCAACCTCTGCCTCTTTCTGATTGTTGCTCTGTGACAGGAAGAGAAAAATCAATAGTTGAAGAATTGAGGGACTGTAAAGGTTGAGCACAGTTTGATTATAGAATGAGAATTGTAGAATTATAGAATTGTAATTATTTCAAACGAAAAAGTTATTTCTATCACGTTTTTCAATAGAGTCTGAAAAATGAAAACAAAATAACTTTATAACAGAGTGTAAGTGTAAGAGAATGTTTTGAAATAAAAACATAGATTTAAGTTTAAAGTTCAAAGAGAAAAGTAAAATGCAGGATGATAGATTTTAAGAAAAAAATATCAGAACATAGATTTAAGTTGAAAGTTCAAAGAGAAGTAAAACAAAAAAAGATAAAACTAAAACATAATATCCTAAAGACTTTATAGACCTTTTGCAGGGCAGCTGCCTCAGATTCTTTCTCCTTCAGAGCTTCATTCACTTTGGAATTCTTGTTTCTTTCCATGTCATAACGCTTTTCCAACTCCTTCAGGATTTTCTCATTTCTCAGCTGTGTCTTTTTCTGGCAAACAAATTAAGGGTGAAATACATGATCATAAGGTTTTCCAAAGTCTGATGCTAAAAACCTTACTTTCTAACATATCATATTATGTTAAGTGAGGATTGTGGGAAGGCGAGCACGCCAGCAAACTCTTGGATGTCACAAGACAGAGGGATATGAGAAATGGAGTGGAACTTAAATAAAATGAGTGGATCCTAGACAGTCTAAATTGGACTCTATTCTATTCTGGGTCCTGCGAAAATAAAAACCAGTTCCTTTACTAGTCCATCTCTGAGAAACCTAGGCAATGAAATAAATGCTTACATCACCAGCACCGCCTCCTGCCATGGCACCGAGAGCACCGCCAGCCATCGATTCGCGTTCCAGCTGCTTAATTCTAGCATTCAACTCTTGGTTATCTCTCTTCAAACTGGCAACATCTCCACGATTAGACGAAGCATCACCACCCACTTTGGTTTTTTCCTGTTGAAATGAAGAACAATAAAAAGACAGTAATAGAAAAAAATAAGGCTTTTGCAGTCGATGCGAGGAGCATAACTATCAAAAATGAGTGCATTATCACTTCAAATATACAGTGTTTCCAGTCAGATATCCCCACTTTAATTAATCAACATTTAATGAATAAGAAACATTTGGGAAATTAGTCAGCAAGTATGAACTTTCTAATATTGAGTTAGCAACATATTCATAAAATACATTCTTATTGTCTGAAAAATGTAGCGAGCTCAAATGAATTTTGAAAAAGATCTTATAAAAAAGACTCATTCAACTTACCCTTGTGAGTCTCCCTGGTGCTCTTGTACTCAACAGTTTGGTTAGATCACGGACAGCATCTTCTTTCTCTTTTTTGACAATCTTCAAACGTTCCTGATTAAATTAAGAAAAAATTATCAATAAGTATCCATTTCATAATCGAAGATTAAAAAGGAATAATTTGATGAAGAAGTAGACAAATTGGCCACAGGGATTTCTATCCCAATGATGAAACTCAGTTAGAGTCAAGAAATTATATGACCACGTGGACAAGGTGAAATGATGCCAATTTAGAGAAAAGCTTTTCACTAATTTATATTTAGGAAAGCGATGATGTTAGGCATGCAATTTAACAAAGCTATGAGATTAGGTCAAAATCAAATACCTCAACTTGTTT
The DNA here is from genome assembly GCA_032358575.1 of Dendronotus rufus. Classification (NCBI taxonomy): domain Eukaryota; kingdom Metazoa; phylum Mollusca; class Gastropoda; order Nudibranchia; family Dendronotidae; genus Dendronotus; species Dendronotus rufus. The sequence goes on from JAULCB010211624.1 coordinate 12,651, forward strand.
TTGCTTCTCTTTTTCTTTCTGCAGATTTTCCTCAGAAAGTTGGAGTTTTCTGGAAATTTCTGACAGTTTTGAAGCCTCTCCAGCTTGTGCCACAGCTAGTGAAGATTTCTCTTGTTCAGAAACAGCCTGTAAAACACATGGGACAATTTCATTGCAGAAACTAATAACTAACAATAATTTTTGCATCTTTTCTTTTTCTATCCAAAATGCCAAATTCCAAAGAAAACCCTTATTTTTTTCTATATATAAAGAACTATGAATTGGAGGATAGTTTTTGAAGAGTTAAAGATGGATAATTAGATGCAGCTATATTGACCCAATGTATTGAATTTTTTTGTGTGGTTACATTTTTTTAAAGACAAAGAAAAGAAACCCTAACATGTAATACATTTATGCATTAAGCATACAATGAATAAGAATAATGATAATGAAATAAATAAACGAAAGCTCAACTAAATATAAAAACAACTCACAATTTTATTTTGCAGATTTTTTATCTCTTTGGCGGTGTCCAATGGAACATCTTTCAGCCTCTCTTCCTCGAGTTCATCATTTCGGTTCTTTAATTTTGTCATTTGCTAAAAGAATGACAAAGATTTTATCATTTAATAGCCATAGCAAACTTTGGGATATGATTCGAACAATTTCTAAAGCTTAACGAAAAAAACGAAAAAAAAAAAAAAAAAAAAAATCTCATTACTTTTTTCTCAAATCACATTGAGAAACATGTTTTTATGTCAAATACACCACTTAGAGCCAACTTATTGCTATTCATATTTTGTATTTTTCTCAAACACCTTCTCATTGATGTCATGATTTTCATAAAACCCTTCCCTCCCCCACAAAAATATACTAAAACAAATGAAAGGAAAGTACAATAGGCATATCTGAAATAGACAATATAACTATAACATGAATGTTCTAAATAAAAGAAAAATTTTAAAGAATGAGGTTTTCTTTTCGCTCATATTCATAAACACACATGAGAAATAAAACTCTTTTCTCTATGCTCTTACTTTGTCTTTTGAGGATATTTTTGCTTCCAGAGTGTTCTTGTAAGCTTCCATCTTGGATTCAATCTCAGATCTCTCCGTCTTCAATGTGTCGTTGATCATCTCTATCTGTCGCTGAACGTTCTCAAGTTCTGTCTTAGTGTTATCATGGGCCGCCTGTTCTTGGAGCAGCGCTGCATTCAATGCATCCATCTCTGATTGGTCAACCTGGGTGGAAATTAGGAATTAGTCTAACTAACAAAGAGAGAAACAAAGAAATGAAAAGAAAAATAGAAAATATAGATGTGAAATTCACAAGAGCGTGAGGTCTTCCAAACCTAGCAACTCTCTCAATTGAACGCTAAAGCACAAGAGCAATAGAATAGCAAATTTATGTGATTTCTTTGGATTAACCCCTGTAGGTAGCACGTACAGATAGTCGATCAAGAGATTTCGATGGAGATAAACGCGAGCGTACTGAATGTACGACATGATCCGGTTAGTACACCAAGCGCGAGCGTAC
>JAULCB010211733.1:0-22447 GCA_032358575.1 Dendronotus rufus
AGGTAAAAAATTTGGCCAGATCCGTTTAATATTTTAAGGCCACACTAAATTTGTGTGCAATTTACCCACTATTTTATCAGGGGGGAAACCCCCCTGAGACCCCCCTTGTTTAAATCAGGGGGGTAGCCCCCCTGATACCCCCCTTTTTTCTCTAAAGCAAATATACAACAACAAATCTATTTTAGCACAACCTTATGGATAAGCCTATCTGGCGAGGGCCCGACAAACGACGACGTCCGATCGCTATTTTTAATTTGACTCCAATGGGTCAATGGGATGTTATTGGTACAGAGCTACGTCTAGGTACAGAGAGAACGTCAACATGGCTTCTGCGCAATAGAATGAGAGAGAGATGGAGAGATAGTCTAGAATTCCTCTTTTTTCCTTCTTCTTACCTATGCTAGTGCTAGACAGCCCACTACATGTACTCACTAAACGTAACCGACAAACAACAAAATGACGACCGCTACTGTTAGTCTCAACTGTCTGCGCGACTCGCGATAACAGTAACAACAGGTTATTTTTATAGTATGTAGAGTACACATATTACCCCCTATATATCTCTGGTTCAACCTTATCTTATCATGTCAATTATGCACTACGCTACCTACTCACACAGCACAACACCGGGTGAAAATAGCCAAAAGGAGCCGTCATACAGACTATTCTCACCCGGGTGAGAGAGCCACCCTTCTCGCTATTCTCACCCCGGGTGAGAATAGAGGTAGCCAAACGAAAAATCAAATTGAAAACCATTCTCTTCCTTTAGTCTAATTACTAATTTCACTGCTGTGTTGTGTTTAATTTATGCTGTATAACAAAATCAGAAGGGGACAAGAGTCAGAAGTAGCCGATGTCAAGTACTCTCTCAGTTCAGTTCAATGAAGTAACATAGGGGGCCTTTTCGTTTTCATTTTCAGCATTTCTCAAGGACTGTTTTGTTTGTTTTAGAGTCTTACGGCTCTTCGACCTCCAAGGATCATATCAGTACGCTCTACAAGGACTGATCACTTGCGCTAGGAATAACTTCCAACATATACACACATGAAAAGTCATAGTCAAAACACAGCGCGTGGCATTAAGTGGAATGAATGGAGTGGTGTATACCCTGTTTATTTCATAAAGCACAGTGTTACGTACCTCTGTGGTAATCTGGAACAGCGGATACGATACTCATGCATACCATAGCGTTAGGTAATGAAACGGAAAGTTTATTTTGATCATTAATGACAGCCCATAATATAAATACCCTAAAAAAAATAATTAAAAATAAGCAGTCGCTAAGCATCATATACAGTGCAGCCTCTTTATAACGAGATCCGCTATAACGACATCCTCTGTATAGCGACATGGTGCCCAAGTCCCGATTTCTTTCCCTATATATATATCATTAGTAATAAAAAACTCACTATTACGACATACGTTCTGGTAAAAAACCCTGTATAGCGACATCGATATAGTACATGTATCAGGGTGGGTTTTTTAAAACAAACACGCGGTCTACGCCTCGTCGTTGTTAGGCTATCGATAACACTACCAGATGCGCTGCGTTGTCAAGTGAGTCCAACCGGTCGCCAACACAATGATGACCATACAATACAACTCTCTCCCTCTTGCTCTCCCTCTCTCTCCACTCGCTCGCTTCACCTTCTTGACTGCGTGTGGTGATGACGTAAGGTAAGACTAAGACCTTGTGTCAGACACCAGCGGACTGAGCAGCAGAAACGGAAGAGCAAACAAAGCTAAGAGGGGGGTCTACCTACTTGAAGTCCTATTCAAATGATAGATGTGTACGTACTGTGTATACGTTGGGGTTTGAAAGTGTGTTGGGTGATTATTTAGGCCTACATCACGGGAATTTTTGGTTGCTCCACTATAACGACATCTCTCTATAAGGACATTTTTCCTGGTCCCGGCGATGTCGTTATAAAGAGGCTGCACTGTATATAACACATAATTTCCGCCAAGAATTAAATCTTGGCTTATCTCAGTATAGGGAGGATGGCTTTCACAGACTGAGTTTGTTACCTGGTCTACTGTTAAGACTTAGAGCTTTCACTGCAGAAGCACAACACAAAAGTCTGTATCCCCTTAGATATATATATATCTACATAGACTTGTTACTCGGGCTAGGAACTGTGGTCGGCACTGCTGAGTCTAGAGGTTATGACCTATGAACAAGAGTCCTAACACTGGCAAGCTTTATGTCTTGACTTTGCTGCGTGAGTGGATTCAAGTCCTATCAGAGATAGTGAGATAGACTACAATGAGATCCCACCTTGTGACCGATCCATTTTAGATCATAGAATGCTTGGGAAAATTAAGACGATATTGCCAGTTAAATGATAAGAGAACAGAGGCCCAACCAGGGACACCCTCCAACCACGTACATCAACAAATGGATGCATTGATCTAGTAGTAATAGTCGATACACTTGCTAAGGCTCCTGACCAGGAGGTCCTTGGTTCGATCCTTGTGGTATCTCTCTGCAGACCTGGTTTGCTTTCCTATTCTTTTGATATACCAATATAAGGATTTGAAATGTATACAAGTTTTACACACAACACATAGAAAATAAATCTTAAAAAAGTACACCAGATGAAGAGAAAATGTTTTATTATTGATTATAAAGTATAATTTTCACGATGATCAAAAATATGAAATTAATAAAAAAAAATCCAAATGAAACCCACAAATGAAATTATGTTAATGACACGAACTAGCTGGTACAATTGTGTAATTAAAACGTAAAACTAAAATCACTTTACAAAATTGACTATAATTGAGAGGACATCAAAACTAATGGGAGTTCTTGGAATTGTTCGCCTGGATCTAATGACAAGAAGAAGTAAAAACATGGGGGGCCTACTACAACACTCGCCCTTGTCGAGCATTTTGGAACAAAAGGAAAAACACAACGATGACACCGCCACAAGGGGAAAAAGCAGAAAAGAATGAAGGTAATAATGTTCTGCCATTTCATGGGCTGAGACGTTAAAAGAAGACACATTTGTAGTCAGTTCATAGTGCTGCCTTATACAATTTACAACACAATCTAAAGTGTGCTGTTCTGTTGTTCTTGGTCAAATAGTTCATATTACATTGTCTTTGTTATAAAGTATTTATATCATCTATCAACATTTAAATGACTGCTGTGTGATCTAATCTAAGCTCTAAGACGACATACAATCTTTGATCACGGTCAGTAGTTTGAACCAGGACTGACCCCGAGCCACGAAGCTCTCACCAATGGTGGACGCCCTGCCGCCATGATACAGCAGGAACAGTCGAGGTCATCTTCATTCAAATAGCCGGGATCACTCGGCTCTAAACACATCAACTTTCAAACTCACTCTAGAGGTAAATTGATGACAAAATAAACAAAACATGGCCTCTCCTCAACCAAAAGTCTGCATAGATTGACTTTAGAAGAAAAAAAAAGAAGTAAAAAGCTTCTTACTTGCAGTGCAGTGGCTACAATCTGTCATAATATTATACAAGTCTTCATTTCACAGATAGTATTTATAGGATGCTGCAAGGTGTAGACAGGACAAAGTTACACGACCGATAACAACACTCCTCGCCATGACAGCGATTTAGAATCTAGACTATGCAATTCAACTATTATAATCAATTCACAAGTCACTTTTGATATCGATACAAATACAAGAACAAATTTATAGTAAATTATTTCCACGATGCTGCTCCTCAGTCGTGTGCCATTTGATAGTTGAGGGAGGACTTACTTTATATAATATATCACACACAGTTTACGATCGAAACGTGTCGTGTTATTAATCTTCTTAATCTCGTTGATCGTCAGTGTTGGTACAGGCAATCAATTTATATATTCTAATAATATATTATAGTACGGATAGCTATATAATAGGAATATATAAAAGTAAAAGACCCCGGAAAGGGTGAGGTAGCTCGGCAAATATGTTGCTTGGATGACATAAGCACACGTACATAAAGATGGTGGAATATAGACCTGAAGGGATGGATGGGCATGCTGCATGCAAGCTGGCCCACAGAGGACATGACGAGTGCCCATACTGATACCCCTACAAACACTTGACACAGCAGGAGTAAGCAGCAACTCGAAACGCATCGAGTCCTACCAACATTTCTGCTTTATAGACTTCTGGTCATTCTCCCCACATTGTTATCATCAGTACTATTCTGTTCATCTATTTCTCCGCGCAAACAAATATCACGTCATCAGATGATGAAAAGAAAATCAGTTGAAAACTGAAGTAGCGCATTGATAAAATGTTTTCCCCGTAGTCACTAGGTAATCAGTGCCTCCTTGGGCAGGCAGCATGACCATCCTACTTCAAGTCCCTATTCCACCACAATAGTATCATCACCGGCTGCAGGATGAACAACTTAATAATACATTATTCAGTCATGATCTTTAGTGATAATGTTATTCATCCTTGGTACGTAGTCGAGGTATTAGTATACCCAGGAATTGTTGTATCGACATGATGATGCTGGATGGTATTAGTATTATTCATGAGGATGACGACACTGGTATATTAATATCATAGTTGGCAAGTCACTGGATTCCACTGGATTCATCTTTTGGTTCATTGGGTGTGTGACTGTTGTCATATATGCTCCGCATTTAATAACTACGCAGCATGGGAACACATTAGCCACTAATAATACTGCTGCTGCATTAGACGACGCATTACACAATAAATAGTTACACACACATACACACACAGGCTATCATCATGACATCGATATGTACCCACAAAATATCAGTGTTATTGGTATCATACATCTTCAAGGAAATTGACAACAAGCCTCCTCCTGCCTATGCAACAAGCATTGGCAAATCATTTCACTTTCTGTGTATAAAACCAAAACAACATCATTCTTTCTATAAAAACAAAACACTAAAAGATGTTAAGTTAAAATCAAAATGTGTCCATACCAGTCTATGGTAAAATGCAAACAGACGTGAATAAAGACAAGACATGGAGGTCTTGGTATCACAACAACGTCATTGTTCTCTATTATCATCATCATCTTTTACAAAACTAAGCAGTTTTAATACAATACATCCAATAAAAACTAAACAAATTTTTTCAAGGAGAAAACAAAACCCCTAAAGACTGCCATACCTGATACTACTAAAAGCACACAAATGGTTTCGGTAATAAGGGTAGCATTAACAAAATACCAATAACTAGAATTCAGTTGTCAACATTCCCCTCCTCCAATTCTTCGCTGCCAATACACAAAATGCACCCACACCACTTCCATTTCAAACCCTCTCCTTAGCAAACACTATATATATATATATATGAATAGGAAGCTAAAGATGGGACACAGACCAATGACGCAAGATGAGAATTATCTCTCTGTACTTAGACACCACATCACTCCGGCTGCAGCTAAACAAAGCCAACAGCTATTGCATTGGACCACACCTGCCTGTGATTCTTATGTCATGACATTACCACTCACACTGTGCTCCTTCCCATACCGAGGATGGATCAAAAGACTGGAAATTATCCATGGGATTACACGAGGAATACAACACAACACACACCGATTCTTCAGATATTACTACGTGCTGAGTTCATTAAAATTAAAGGGAATAAAACATAATCAACGGATAAGTGCTGCAAGTGTTTATAAATAGGATTATTGTTATGGCATTATTCATATATTTATTCATTTACTCGTCTACCTTGAGATTCAACAAACTCAATACTTCTAATCAAGTCAAGTACCCTCACTACACTTGCATTGCTAGGATTCGAGTAATAGACACATATTACTTTGTTTTCTTTGGTACATACAGAAAAGGCAGATGGAATTGGAATGCACTTCTATTTCGTACCTAGTCTGAACTGACGAAAATGAAAAAACAAAAAGATGATAAAATGAGCCAACTTATACATCATCACAACCAAAGGTTCCGTGGTGTCAAAAGTTATGCGGTGCCTAACAAATTGATGATCAAGTCTTGAGCTTGTAATGAGGAGAAAATAATGTAGAGACAAGTGACAATGTGTCAATCTCTAAAAAGTCTTGGAAATAAAAATAAAAGGAATCACGACCATTAAGCGAAGCAATGCGCTATCTTAAAATGCATTAAAAATTTTAAAAAGAAAAAAGAAAAAGAAAACATCTCTTAAGAGTTAGTTTTTAAACACCAAAAACAATGTGAACCCGTGCAATTTAATTTGAGATAAAAGAATAAATAGGACCTGATAAATACGCAGCCAGGTTGGACACACACACACAAATAATCTACAATTGTGGTATCATTCTCATAGTTAAAAAAGAAAAAAACACTAAATTTTGTTTAAAGCAGGTACATAGAGATAAAAATATACAAGCATATCATTTCTGTTCCACCAATCATAACAGTACGACGACAGGAGTTTTGCATCACTTCTGGTAGTTCTTATCTATAGAGATTTGTCTTTTCAAAATTTATAGAATTTGCTTTATAATATAATTTATAACAGGGAAATAAGAGAAATACAGAGAGAATAATTTGTTTCATCATCAAGACATGAAATCTCAAGAACTGAACATCTTCAGATTTAAAAGTTAAAAAAAACAAATAGCAGAGAGAACTTTCCCAACAGATCAAAGAAAGAAAAGAAATGAGGACAACGTTATTATCACCATAAAAAAAGTAATGATTGCTCTGAGAGAATGAATACATCTTAATTCATAATACACATACATGATATAATATAATCCAGCTTTGAATTATTATCATTATGACAATCATTTCGACAGCTAGGACGTATTTCTACATACAGGGTGCATTTTGTTTCCAATCAAATACAGTGAGAGCTAACCACGCATTGGGGGGAATCATTTGACGACACATCAATATGTACAACATCGTGATGTACAGCCAGCCATCATTCATCCCAAAGCAGCAAGACATACAGGAACGTGGTTTTATAAAGATGTCAAACAGGAGATATCATCCTAACATTAGCGCCAGTTTCTCTGTGGTCTGTTGTTCTAAAACTGTCGTGCCATTTTTTTTATAAAACAGTCCAGTCAGGGGCCAGGCTGCCACCATTGAGCAAAGAACAAACAAACAAACAAACACAGACACATGGATACATGTGTCCATAAGCCATCTCATGTTGCTGCTACCACTATCCATTTAGGACTGGTGCAATATCAAATCAATAATACATGCATACATTAGAATTAGAACAAGAAGCACAAAAACACCAAAACGGTTAGCTACTGGAACGAAATAAAGAGAAAAAATAGACAAACAAAAAACAATCATCAACTACATTGGGGAATGTCAGTATATACAATTAGAGAAGATCACACAATGTCGTGTGAATTCTTTCACGTCTGTTTTGTCCACTGGTCGGTTCTATCTTACTAAAAAAAATTGATCACTCAACTAGTCCTCAAGCCCTGAGAGATTTCACCGGCATGTCGAATGCACAGTCTACCACGCAGCCACACACACACACACAAACGTTGACATTTCCACTAACAAAGGCAATCAGTCCCCTGGCCAAGTTTGACCGAGGATCAAATGACTCGACCTAGGATAAGAAAAAGACACACGACACACTTTTACTGTCCAAAAAAAAAAGGGCAAATAATCAGTGGTGTAACCATAACTCCAAACCACTCACAAACCATTTGTTCTTGCGACACATGAACACAATCCAGCTATTGACTATTTCAAGGAGAAATATCTCTCTTCTTGATAATAACATGCTGCAGCTGCTTGGTGTAAAATGAGAGCACAACAATTTATTCAGGTCATAGTTTGAGTAAAATGTGCTTAAAGAAATAAAAGGTAAATCCACCAGCTACACCTGAAAACAAGATGTGCGTACATCACTCTCTCTCTCCTCTCCCACGAGAACCACATCAATAACACATTTCACCTTTACCATACAGTTCTTCAGTGTATTTTTCATAGAAAATAAAAACACTCACACACAAAAACAGTCACCCCTCTAGTGCTAATTAAATACATACATACTACAATATGCACAAACTCTAAATCATTTGAACTTGAACTATCATCTTCTCAATTCTATCGTGCTGTGTATGGAAATAGAATGATAACACCATTTACTCTGCTGCTTCAACACAAACTATACATATATATTATATATGTATGCTCTAAACTATTCAAACGTTAATTAATAAAGTGGAAACAGTAAGCAGCCTCCTTTCACTATCCTTGTCGTCGGTTCAGGCAGTAAAAAACACTGTTAAACATCATGTGTGCCAAGACAAGTTGTATTCTCTTCCACGCACACACTCCCCACTGACCCAAAACTGGCACAAGGTGTGTTAATAACAGTAAGCTAGTCGGTCAGTCCATTTGTGAAAACCGCTTTGGGATAATATTTCATCGCAGTAAAACAAAAAATTATTCCAGAAATCCAAATCAAACTATGTGGTGTATACAACTATTTACAAACATACATACAGATACAGACAAGGGCTGCTAGCCCTAACCCTATCGCCACAGAGGAATTCATCCAGCTGGCCAACACCAAAAACCCTCATGTTCATTTCCACAAAAATTGGTTTCACTCATGGATTTGTAAAGTTGCCAGCAACATACACAACATAACTATTTCTTTTACTCCCCTATTAAAAAAGGGTTGAAATAATTACGAGGGAGGAATCGAATCCCACGCAGCAATAAATTACACCACCACTCCATCCCCTACCCCAGTCCTAATATTAATAATGGCTTGTTCTGGAAGTCCTACGAAGTCAGCAACGAATGATGACCTTGCGAGGCGTGCAGACGTCGTCAAGTCAAGGTGGTACTGTAGCTGGTGTTGTATGGCCCGGGGTGACCACCACCCCCGGTGTTGCTATTGTTGTTGACCACCCCCTCACTGGCTGCTGCTGCTGCTGGGGGTGGGGGGGCTACACCGGCCACCTGGTTGTTGGGCATCAGCAAAATCCACTGGACATCTGAGGGGGACACAATAAAGACAAGACATAATATAAGATATATAAAATAACACGTTTCATAATGATGAGGCCAAAGTAAAAGTAAAGAGTGTAATTGCATGCCACACTTTTACTTGTAAGTTATAAAAAAAAGGGGAATCTAGATTTATTCTCAGCACGACAAGAGAGATCTCATTAGTTTGCAACAAATCCTTGAATTAACACTATCTATATACAATCTATTATGCATCTTCTTTTTGTACTGCGAACATGTTTTTAGCAAGAAGATAATTTACAATTAGAAATGACTTAGGTCTAACAGTGTACAGTAAACACAAAACGAACTATAATCATCATGTATATTGATTTCTGCATGCAAATGGTAAAGCACACCAGAACAACGGGAACTAAACGATGTTCTATCGGGTCTAGCAGCTACCACAGACATAACTCAAACAGAAACAAAAAAAGCTTGTATCCAGCAAAATGAAAACTAATGACTATCTAATGAATTGAGAAAACCGTGGAATGATATAATAATACTGTGCTCAGGACATAGAGTTACCCACAAGAAGAAACAGAATGTGTGCTGTAATCATCAAAGGACCAAATACTAGTGAAAACATAATATGAAGAAATGTAGCACAATAAATGTTAAGAAAAAAACAAAACAAGGAAAGTTAAAAATACAGAGCAATATGTCCAAGGAATAGAAAGATTTTGTGTCAAAAAACAAAATTAGAAAAGTAAAAAAGACCACATGATAGAATGATAAAAGTTCAGGTCTCATTTAACTCAAATAATGTATTACAGTATTTACAAATAGAATGAGAATGGATGACAGCTCCGGTTATTTCCTAGTTAACAAATGAATTGACACTAAGACCATTACAGAATGGCATGCATTATTTGAAATTTCAAAACACTACTCTACTAAAAAGCAACAAAATGAGAAGTTTGTGAAGAGAGAGAGTTTGACTTTAGGGTGTTATGCGTGTGTGTGTGAATTCTATACGTCTGTCTTAGGAAATTTCACAAGTGAGACCTGTTTGTACAAAATCTCTGACTGAACTTTACTTTGCATACAACAATGATATTGCATTTATTTACAATCATTACTTTGCTATAAGCACTACAATGTGTAATACATTTATCCCCCAGCAGCCATCTCATCTCTTTCACCTAAGCAAATCAATATCATTATTAAAGCAGTTGTAAAGACGTACTGTTACAATTATTTCTATCTTGACACCATCAAAGTACTGCCTACCGTGGGTTATACTACCTCCTCTACTACTACTACTACTACTAGTACACAGCCTGCTAAGTACACTTGGTCAAATAGGAAAGTATACACATACAAACCAATATAACCCACATTACAGTAGACTTAGTCCTAAGAATGAGTTAAAAAGGGTTTCTGATGGTTCATAATAATGAGTTAAAAGGGGTTGCCGATATGTTGTACAATATGTTAAGAATGATGACTTGATTAAAAGGTATTCCCCCTCCTTTCGCGAGCATAATGGAACAGCTTTTGTCCATCTTTTAACATGCCGTCACTGCCATACACCAAAAAGGTACATACAAATGCACATAGATTCACATCTCACAAAACATACTTTTTTCCTTCTTTGCAACAAACTGCCATAATTGTTATAAAAAAAATAGATTTTTAAAATTCTAAAAACAAAAACATTAAATATGGAAGAAAAACATATCAACACTTAAATGAAGAGAGAGAGAGAGAGAGAACAATAAGTTCACTTTAACTTTAACAGGAACATTTCTCAGATTTCACCCTTGCTAGATTCCTGCATGGACAGTAACACCATCTTTTTGCCACCTGTGCAATTCTATCTACAACTGGTTTAACACTGAGAAAATCTGTTCACTATGGAATGGTAGGTATAAGAGGTTTGATTTGAGGATTATCAACACACGATATCTATCCACCAATATAATATTATTACTAACAAATTAAAATGAAGGATGTATCTAACTCGCAGTCACACACATTATTACAGATGATACAATCTACACAAACACAAACTTACAATACACAAAGTCTGATCAATTATGTAAGAGCAAAAAGTTAAAAACAAGTGTGCATTATTAAGAACACTAACTTTATATATCTATATCCGTTATTTCACGCTTGTACACTTGTGAATGAAGAAAGAAAAAAGAAAGTGAAAACAATAGAAAACGCCAACTCAACAAGGAGTGCACATACATTGTGGTGCACTAAAGAAATGTGAAGAATACTTCAAATGTGAAGAATACTTCAAATGTGAAGAATACTTCAAATGTGAAAAATACTTCTTTTCTTATCCTCTTCACTGCTCTTTTTTTAAATAGTAAAATGAACTTTGAGCACCTATGTGAAAAAAACAAAAACCACTGAAGATATAGGCTCTCAAGTTTCAGGAATTTCTTGTTTCTTTACACCCGATATGTATGTATTTACATTTACACAATTTCGCAAATTTTGAAAACAAAAATTCCATTCTTCTATTAAGATAATATACTGTTCAATATTCTTCAAGAAGCAAACAAATCTGTAGTGAACAGATAAGCAGGGAAGAGTTTGTTTCTCTTCTTTAATTCAAACACCATAGTGACAGTGAAAGGCCAGTAAAAAAATCATACCCACAGTTGCTCCAGCCATAGTGATTGTGTGAGTATTTAATCAAAGTAAAAATCTACACAATGACACCAAAATCAAAATACGAGTAACCATGTACACAAACAACCACCATAACAAGTGACACCATAAATATCATCAAAAACGAGAGAAGGGTTGGAGTACATGGGAGGAGGGGGTTATATCTAGAGCAAACCACTACCGAGGGCATCTAGAGACAGTCAAGCAAAAGGAACGGATTAAAACAAATGAATACAATGACATCCACACAGCCAGATGATATTAAACAGCAAAGAGTGCAGTAGATGGTATCATACCCGCTAGCCATGGCGAGGGTAGTGTTGTTGTTGGTAATGATGATGATGGTGATGTTGTTGTTGGTAGTGCCGACCAGACCCACCACCAGAGTGCCCGCTACCACTACCACCACCACCACCGTTGTTGTTGTTGTTGCTATGATGATGATGATAGGAGGAGGAATGGGAGGGAAGCCACTGACCTGATTCGCTGCCAGGTCTCCCGTGGTAACCCCGGTGGTGATGATGCTCTTCGTAATACCCGGGAGGTGGAGGGGGAAGAGGAGGAGGAAGAGAGCCCCATGAGGGGTAGGAGGAGGAGGAGGAGTGGTGAGACGAAGAGTGCTGTTGCTGGTATTGGTGGTAGCCAGTGCTGCGATGAGAATAGCCCGATCTAGACCCTGAACCGCCAACCGACGGCTGGCTGGTATTGCTCGGTCTTGACTTGGAGCCGCCATAGGTTGTTGGGCCTTGGGACGGCGCCTGTGACTGCGGGTGGTGGGGCAGGGGAGACAACTGCTGCTGACTAGTTGGACGGTGACTCAATTCTGATACTGCTTTAACGCGGGATACATTTGGAGCGCTTCGAGGTGAGCTATCGTGGGGTGGTTTTTGCTTGTGGGTGGCAAGAGGCTTTCTAGAGATGGGACTCTCTTTTCCAGCTGTCTTCGGTGGTTGTTGGACTTTGTCTGACTGGACAGGATTGTGAGGAAGGTTTTTTCTCGTCGACCGAGTACCCGAACTATGTTTTGTTGTATCGAGTTCATGATGAGAAGAATTGACACGACTAGAACATGGTAGGCTTGGGTAGTTGGCGTTGATGTCCTTACTGAGTGAGCTCGGATGGGACACACACACGTTTTTGTCTTTCCCCTCCTGTCTGTCCGAGGACAACTTGGGATTAGATGTAACCGCGTTTGGTATGCAGCTCGGGTTACCGCTTTGACCTGCTGGATGATGACTAGGGGAAGATGGAGACTTCATATACGCATTTGGCTTCTTCATTGCATCCGTATCTGGTGACTTCAGATTGGCGCGAAACTTGTCAGATGTCTCAGCCGTTCCTTTCAGACTGCGCAAAGAATCGCTGATAATCATCTGATAACCAGGACTATGCTGTACAGCTATGGCCAGAGGCTTCACTTCACCAGTACTACCAACGTTGTTGGCCGAGCCGAGTCCTAGACTTGCTCGTATTCGACAGTAATCGTTCAAGACTGGGCTCGGCATTTGGGAATATTGCATGGTAGATGGTTTCTGGGTGGAGATGATCAACGGTTTCAAAGAAGACAGTTTTCTCGGGGGTGTCTTGCGTACAGGTTTATGTTTGTGATACCGCCTGCGTCGTTTCCTCCCACGGCTGTGGTTGGACGAGTTGGACGAGGTGCTAGACATTGAGCTGGTACTGCTGGAACACGAAGAGCTCCTTGACCTGGACGTTTTTCTCAAACGAGAAAACGGAGATCCCGGACGACTGCTAGAACTACAAGTAGGCGTATTTTTTTCATCTCTATTACTATCGGAACTGAATTCAGATTTTAAATGCACTTTAGGATCTTTATTACATCCATGGGACGATGAGGACTTGTCAGCCTGACCAGCAGTTTTGACACAGGTATCCTCTGCAGAGAAAGTGGCCTTACCAAAGAACGGAGGAAGAGATGATCCATCCACACTCTCCACTTTATCATTTCCTTCCGTGTATAAATCCAGAGAAGGTAGGTTTTCTTCCAGTGGTGTGACAATAGAACAAGAAGCGTCGCTAAATCCACTGTCCTGTTGTTCGCTGTTGGGGTCTTCACTAGGTGGAGACTCTTTGACGTCACTGTCCGTCGGAGGGTCAGATGGACTTGTCCTGTCTTCTGATGGACAGAAATCCAATCCATTGGCGTCTGCCGCATTCTCATGAGCAGGGACTTTATCACTATCAACTTCTGCCTTTGAATCAATGGCAAACTTTAACACTGTATCACCCGGAGGACTTTTGGAATCTATGGAGCATTTTGTTTTGATTGATTTACCCTTATTTACCCTGTTTTCAGACGTTTTTACATGTACAGAACTATCCTTATCATCAGCACTATCATTATCAGTCGTACCTTTCTTTTCTCTCCGGGATGTTTTCTGTTCTCGCTTATTCGATGTTTCAGAAGATCTCTGCTTGATAGCTGCTTTGGTCTCTGGCTTGGAATTCTTCGGGACGATCTCTGTGCTTTTACCGGATTTTTGAGAAGAGCTTTGGGTTTTGACGTTTTTCTTCCTCAAAGATTTCGAGTGACAATTGTCTTGCAGGTCCGTCTTGGCTGGTTTACTACTGGCAGGCTTGACAAGGCTGTCTGTAGGGGAAAAGAGAGGAGGTGAGATGGCGGGTTCCAGTCTGGGAGGACCTGGAGAGGTATCTCTGGGCGCCTTGGTGGAATCACTACTCTTGTCTTTCATCTCTCCTTTACTGCTTCTTACCGAAGGAGATGGTGAGCTGCTGTGACTTTTCTTTTCTACCAGACGTTTGGATTTCAAAACATCAGACTCTGCCTTACCGTCAACTTTTTTTTGCTGTGAGGACTCTTTAGGGCAGATCATCTCTACAGCTTTTCGTTTCAAGCTCTTCTTGCTATCACCACCTTTTTGAAGGCTGTGTTTGCTAACGGAGTTGCTACATTGGTTTTCTCCCTCCTTACTGTTCCTACTAGAAGGAGCATTGGTAGTTTGTTTCACCTTTTTTGCATCTGAGGTTGAAGCACTAGATTCAGGCTTGCATACACGTCTTTCCTTATCATTTGTTGTAGGCTTGCATTTTTTAACTTTTTCGCTATCACTCGCTTGTTGATGTTCTTTCTTTTCCTTACTTTTGGAAGAATGTGGCTTACAGTCTTTCTCTCTTTCAACTGACTTTTGTAGTTTTTTGCCCTTTGCCCCAGAGTCGGCCAGTTCATGGGATTTATCATCACTTCTTTCCTTTCTAGTTTGCTTGCCCCTTTCATTACTCGTAGACCTTGCATCCGCCTTATTGATTCTCTTAGAGGATCCTCTAGATGCAGTGGCAGATTGCCTGCCTTGTCTTGTAGACTTCTCAGCAACTTGTTTCCCTCTTACAGACTTACAAGACGATGTGTCTTTTGCTGGATCCTCCTTCACTCCCACATCTAGTTCTCCACCCTGAGTTAAACCAGTCCTACTGTGTAATGGAACAGTAGACTGCGCTTTCCCTTCGACTGAATCTTTTGTTTCAGCCTGGGGATGGTCTCGCTCCTTGGGTTTAGTCTTAGGACTGTTGTCTGTGGTATTTAACACACAGATGGAGGGATGAGAGCTCTGCCCCGTCATGTCCTCTGAATCCCATTTTTGACAGGTTATTTCAGAAATGCCCTTTTCTATCGCATTGAGATCCCCTTCATCATCATCATCATCATCATCATCACAGGCTCCCGATACAACAACGGCTTTGTGACTATCACACGACACAGTAGTAGATGCTGGACGGTGATAGAAGGAAAGAAGGAGAGGAGAAGAAAGTATTAAACCTTTCAACAGGATGTTGTCACCCAACTAGCCCATTTACTGGTTCTCTTACTCGCTAAATCTTTAATGACATCTCACTATTCCCCAATTACTTAGCACAACAAAATTCTCTCAATTTCTCAGATGGTCTAGAATAAACGTACCACTTCAGAGTTCAATAGACAGATTAAAAATTCAAATATAGATTACGAATCAAACCCTGAGGCAAGTTACAGTCAGTTACAAGCATGCCTAATATAACAGAGCTACAGTGATTGATACACGACATGACAAACTGATGGGCTTGTTGTTTTCACTGATCTAAACCCATTTGAAAGGAAGACTTGGGGAGTGGGAATAAATACTGCCATACTGCATATGCATAGAGGGAAAAGGTAAGCCACGTCCTCCATAATGCTTTGTTCCTAGTCACATCGCCTTTGAGACCAGTATGAGGGGAGGCAAACTAGGTGGGGGGCTCACTCTAAATAAGGGACTTGTTAATGGAACTTTAATTTCTAAGCTCTGTCATTATTACTTATTTAATCATCCTTTACTTTACCAATTAACATAAAGCTTGTATACTACAAGAACACGACTGAAGTCAAGACCAAATGCATCGAACAGACTGGAAGGATAGACTAACTGTTTCCAAGAAAATGCTCTATGGATAAAAACTGTAAACCGTAAACCATGACTACACACAAAGGCCCAGTAACAGTACAAGGGCATAGCAACACATCAGTAATTCTATCTAATGTGTAAAAGATGCGACATGAAAGCACATTGGTCTTACCATCTCTTTCATTAAGGACAGCTGATTGTAGAGTTTAAAGATTTCAAAGTAATATCAGAACAAATTCATCAAAATAGATTGAATTCTGCAGATCTTATTCAATTTTCAGTTCTTGTTACTTCTGCTCTTATTATAACAATAATTCTTCACATACAAGCTGTTACTACTCACGTTCCCTGCAAAGAAGACAAGAGTTTCTAATGACTATAAAGGAGAAAATATGAATAAAACCCATCTTGCAATCTAAAGAAGAATTAAAAAGAGATCGACCGATTGCGAGACAATCCGGTAAAGAAAGAATGTGTGATACAGACAAGTAGAGGAAGCCGAAGAAGACAAATCTGGTTATCCTGAATATTGCTGCCGTTGTTGAATTTGTTGATTATTCCCCCTCCCTCATCTTCCACCAAGTCAACCAGTTGTATAATCGATCTCGAGTGACAGCATCAGAAGCGAGTAGAAAACTAAAAAAACGTTCTAAAACTATAAAACCTGTTGATAGTATAGTAGACCTAGAGCGAATAAGCAACTAGCAATAATCTTTGTTGTCAATGATAATACTAATAGATAGTTCAGCGATCCTCTTTTGAGGCAACACCTTGTAAAACTTTTAAAAATCAGGCTTCTCTCCTTGACCCATCTGCCCTTGAAGCACCCTGACCTTTCTGACATAGACTTCACCACTGGTAAAGGATTCCCAAGGATAAAGAAACCAGTCTAGCCTACATGCTGACTATAATAAGAGGACAAATTGGTCTACAGAAACTTCCTCGAGAGATGTTATACTACTAACCAAAACTAGCAGTCTGTATGAATGTAGCATGTACTGGGCTGGCAGCAATGCAGAAAAGTAAGTAAATAGTTTAAGAGTTGGATACAATCGAATGGCCTGGCATGCTACCTACGGTATCCTTGAAACGGGAGGTATGAAATGATAGCCAGTGATATAGTGCTTACCTTTGCTGCCATCGCCGGCGGGTGCGGGCTGGAGTCTACAGTTGACTGTCTGGCTACTCCCCACGTCAGGACTGGACAGGATACGAAGGCCTTGATTGGTCCCGTAGTACGCCGGTCTCGTTAGATGGTGTGTGGAATTATTGCTGCTGTTGACGGTCACTGTGCCATTGCTACCGTGTTTTGGAGGCATCAAGAATTGGGAATTGCCGGATAAAATCTTGATGAGGGAGCTCTGAGTTCCGTTAGCTGTCGGTACTTGTACTGACCCCGCGTGTGTGGCCATTACCCCGTTGGGTAACAGCTGGTGACAGCTGGTGCCAGGGTCCGATGACGACACGACTGTGAGACCGTTTGTTCCTGAATGTGAACCGAGCAAAGTGATGGGGGATGAAGCGGGATGTAGGTTATGGGTGGTCACGTACGTCAATTGGGTTGAGATCTCCTTTGACTGACCTTGGGATTCAATGGCACGAATTTTGGCAGGGATATTGACAGGGTGATGGGAAGATCGTTTATGATTGCTCCCCGTAGCCTTTGTATGTTTGGACAAGTGATTGTTGTTGTTGCTGATATAGGTCTGCGGGGACTGGAGTAACGATGTTAGATGAGGATTGCTTTTGGCTCCGTGTTGCTGTTTAGAACGAGATGAAACAAGAATGGCACTGTTTTGACTCTGGACAGCGCTAGTATTGACACCATTCAGAGACATGGAATCGTAGACTGTTCTCGGAGGCTGGTGGGCAGCATTCAAGTGATTCCTCAAAATAGATTTGCTAGAGAGCTGACTGCCTTCCATTTGAGACGGACTAGCCAAAGAATCTTTCAAGGATATTAGATCTTCAGCTGCAGACTTTTCAAAATCGGTATAGCAATGCGATAAAACGGATGATATGTTTGTATTTCTGCAATTATCTTCTGTCTCCACATCTTTGGATACCTTATGCACGTGTTGTTTAGATGAAGACTTCAAGCCATTGGTTTTGGACGACTTTTTCAGATCAATCTTGGTACCAGGAGGCAGGATTCTAGGGGACGAGTGAGTGACAAAGTGCTCTGAAGTGGTTCCAACTTTCCAACTGGATGAGGAAGTGGTAGTGGGAGAAGGGTCTGATGATGATGTTGACGATGATGATGATGCTACCGGTATATGGAGTTTGCCAGGATTGGTACGCTCCAGCATTTCCTTCATTGTCATGTCTCCACGTCTGGGGGCAGGCTTGCCCTCCTTCTTCAGGACATCCATGTCAAGATTGTTCTCCTTCGGCCCAACGCCTTTAGTATCCTCCATAGGATTTCCTTCAACATTCTTATCCTTTAACGAGGAAGACAATGGCACCATTTCTTTCTTTAACAACTCCAAAATTACATCCAGAGCTTCGTATTTCTCTTTCATGTCCAGTTTCTCTTTGGAAACTCCATCACTTTTGCTTTCATCTTTCACAGAGGCGACACCCTGGTTTGGAATCAATCGATCATTTTGTTTTCCGCTGTTAACGTATTGGCTATTGACAATCTGCAAATCGTGTAGTTCTTTTTGTAGATGCGTTACTCCAGCCAGGACCCTGTCTTGATCTTTATCATGGCTGCTGGAATAACCATTCTGAAAGGTAACGGCAGGATTGGATTATCAATTGTACTGGACACCATGGGAATGGAAGCACAACCACACACTCTGAGAATACAATTGATGATTTACAACCCCCCCAAAAAAAAAAAAAAAAAAACCCCACAAAGAATTCTTTTTAGAGATCTATTTTACATCTTTATATAGCTTTGTTCATATGAAATGCCAATATTAAATGATAATGCTTACTTTTACTGTCTGAGAATTTCTAATTCAAGACTGAACAGAGCTTTCAAAGTATTCAAAGCTTTAGTTCTGACCAAGTGCTATAGAGTTTTGCCAGAGATATACTCTAAGATAAGCTTCCCAGCTGTTACATATCCTAATATCCTAAAAATGTTTTGCAGGAGCATAACATGACATTCTCCTTACAAAATTAATTACCATTTCAATACTCATTGACTTTAGCCTCATTTACTAGCAATACTATTCCCAACCTTTACAACAATTAGAACATTACCTTTCCAAGTTTCTCATTATTTTTCAGTTCCAAAACTTTTTTATAAGCTGACGTCTGTGTAGAAGAAAAATTATGATAGAAAACATTTAGAGAGTGATCCGATTAAATTTGATGAAAGCAAAGTCTTTCTATTTTCACAACTTATCTAATGTTCTCAAAAGTGTTAACGTAAGAAGAAAAAACAAATATTGTGAAAAATATTGGGGGACGACTTGTTTCATTTTGGACATATTTTGAGAATAACATAGTTCAACTTGCCTTAATAAGTAACCATCAATAAATTAATACTTTTGCTAGGAAAAACTAAAGGCAACTCAGAAAAGATATAGCGAAAACACTTATAAACAAGCTAGCGATATAACTAAATAATTCTAATGTCCGATATAAATTTATTCAATTTTTCTCTGCCTGTTTACAGCGAAATAGTGAAACAGGGAAACCATTTTGATGTCCCCAAAATTTCGTTCTATGTTTGAATGTAGGCCCCTCACCAATTTCTTGTTTTGTTCCATCTGTAAAACCTGGATATGGTTTTGTAGAGACGAGGTCTGAGCCCTCAGCTGTTTGGACTTGGACACGACAGATCTGGCTTGGCTCAACAAATCCTTGGGATTATCTGCCTTCAAGCCAAGCTGTGCCAGGAAAGAAGAAAAGTAAAAAGTTGAACATTTAAACATTTGGGACATTGAATAATATGTAAATTTTAATAACCAGAGCTCTTGTGCCTGGGAATAGATATATGCATCAATTGTTGTAGCAATGACCTTGAAGATATATTTCTTTTAAAACAATAATTAGGTAAACAAATGACAGTACTTCTTCAACAACATACCTCTTTTAACCTTTCTTTCATGAGTAACACTCCATCTTTTTGCAATGTGGATATATCCTTTTCCATGGTCTCTCTCTTCTTCATCAAATTCAATCTTTTTGCCTGAATAGAAAATATGTACAATGATTACATAAATATAATTCCGGTTAGAGGTTCATTTCATTTTTTAAAGGGAATAAAAGGAAATATAATATGACAACTTTGAAATTAATACTACGTCACTACGTTCATTTCTTTACCTTTTCTTGTTCAATCTGCAGTTTTAACATTGCTCTGTATTCTGGAGTTTGCATAAAGGACAGGAAGGACAAGAACCGCTGCTTCATTGTTTCTGCAATACACAATAGGAATGGGCATTATTTATAAAGCTCTAAGACACTGGCAATGATATATCAATTTCACATTAGTGAGAAAACATCTGCTGCCTATTCCTAAACTTACTAAAATAACTCAAAGATTAAACCTAATACAACAAACGAAAGAGAACGCATACATTTACATCCTTCCATCCAACCGTCCTGATTTTGTTGTTGTATTCCATGCTGATCTAAATGTGATTCAATAATTGTAAATATACCTCGGTGCTATTGCAAAGCATGATCTAGTCGTGGTAACATCAAATGTGTTATGTGTTATACAAATACTATGTATCCTTCATTGTCATGGTAACATCAAATGTCTTATGTGTTATACAAATACTATGTATCCTTCATGTCATGGTAACATCAAATGTGTTATGTTTTATACAAATACTATGTATCCTTCATGTCATGGTAACATCAAATGTGTTATGTGTTATACAAATACTATGTATCCTTCATGTCGTGGTAACATCAAATGTGTTATGTGTTATACAAATACTATGTATCCTTCATTGTCAATAACGAACTAAAGAATACTAACAACATAATTATGCATTCAAACCCACAAGGAAACCGAAGAAGAGCTGACAAAGGATGGAGTGCCCTGGGGAGAGGTAGTATAAAAGAAGGCAGGGAACAGGACACGATCGACGATGGTTGCCGAGGCCCTGCTACGCTCCATAAGGAAGCTAGAGGATTAAGTCATGCAAATCAAAAATATAATGAAATACATAGAAAACCACTCACCAATCATTTGCAAAAACCCTGCTTCTTTTTCCAGAGATGACACAGTTTGATTTTGAACACTTGGTTTAAAGTAGGCATTGGACGCTTCCGTCATCCTCTTGTCGTTGTAGCTAACCTTCTCGGCAGACTCTGAATAGATTAGATCCGTGGAGACAAAAGACATAATCAATTTGGAAAGAAGAAATCAAATGAAAAAATCTTTGTGTATTCCTTATTCAAATCAAAATATATAATAACTCAACCAACGGAATACGCTTTATGTATTTATATCCCAATGACAAAATATAAAAGTAAGGGATCAAACTGAGAAATAATTACCTTGTCCCGAGGTCGACATTACAGTGTGTGCGTGAAGCAAATTGAGACTGTCCAACGACTGAGACTTTGGACTGACATTCTCGCTACGAGACTGGTCTGGCTTTTGAGTGGAGGAATGACTGTCTGTTTTGGCTTTACTATTGTCTTCAAACGAATCATCTCTTGCATCATCTTTGGATTCTGATGTTTTCTTGTGTCTCATCCGGAGTTTGATTGTTCTCTTGGGCTTTCCAGGACTAGTGTTGGTGGCAGCGATTGCTTTCTCTGTGGAACACAAGAATGACATTTGGTTCTCAATACAGTTCAACAATAGCCTTCTCCACCCATATTTAAGAATAAAACTGTTGATAAAACAGCACAATATAGAATAACATACACATGGAGGTCAACTCACCAAGTTTGTAATAAGATAAAAACTTTAATACAACAGTAATAAATGCACGTGACATAAATCCACAGAGAACAAAATGCCAGACAGAAGTAGCCAGCACAGGAACAATTGTTTTTCCTTTCCAGCTTTTACAAATGTTTTGAAAACAATCTACAAATAACTAGTTTACCTGACCAAAACATCAGCACAAATAACCAGGTGACTTGAGAAGTGTGCAGCAGACATGATACAATAATGAGTAAACAAAGAAAAAGAGAAGAATGTTTGTTATTCACCAACCTTGCATTTTCCGTTTGACGATGGGGCCGTCATTGAGCTGCTTGGCAACCTTCAGCCTCTTATTCTTGGTCTCGTCCACAGCCTGCTGGCCCTCGGTACACTGTGGAACCAAATGGAGGAGGAATCAAACACTATCGACTAATCGTATAGACACCTTCAAACCATTAATCGTATAGACACCTTCAAACCATTATCTCAACGCT
Organism: Dendronotus rufus; assembly: GCA_032358575.1. Lineage (NCBI taxonomy): Eukaryota > Metazoa > Mollusca > Gastropoda > Nudibranchia > Dendronotidae > Dendronotus > Dendronotus rufus. Next base: position 22,354 of record JAULCB010211733.1, read on the forward strand.
TGATTCATATTATAATATCTTTCTTTCTTGATCAATTTACCTATTTGTACCTTTCGGTGTTAGGTTTAGTTTAAGCATCATAAACAAACTTTCG